>VWZV01007386.1:55925-99745 GCA_013397155.1 Irena cyanogastra
GAGATGAGAACAGGGATGGGGATGGAGATGAGAACAGGGATGGGGATGGAGATGAGAACAGGGATGGGGATGGGGACAGTGATGGAGATGGGGACGGGGATGGGGATGGGAGGAAAGGGAAGGCTGGAGGGAGGAAGGCTCCCGCAGGTCCCATCATCTCCCAGGCACCCGCCCCCTCTGCCCCAGGGCACACACTGCCTGTTCCTGCTGCCCCCAGCCTCGGCCTCCCACTGAATTATTACCACTGAATTATTACCACTGAATTATTACCACTGAATTATTACCACTGAATTATTGCCCCATGAAGTGCAACGTATCTGCTAAAATTAATCATCTGCAAACAAATCCACACATTCCAGTGCCTGGAATGCTGCTATCAGCCTGGGAGATAGCCAGCTCAGCACTCTGTGCACCCCAGGCTGACCTGGGGAGTCCCTGGGGTGTCTTTCCATGTCCCAGTGCTCCCCGGCTTCCCCGTGCTTCCCAGACACTCATCCATGCCTTGCACACCATCCTGGATGCTCTGCTGGTGGCCACATCCTCGGGCCGCATGTGGGGAGTTTGGCCAGAGCAGAAAGAGGCGGAATGAGCTGTATTTATAATTACTGAAAATGGAATTTGACCAGGACTGCGCCTCCCACACCAGAAATGCCCCAGGACCATCGGTGGCTGCACAGGGCTGGGTTCTTTGCAGGGCAAGACCTCATTTTATCCTGATCACACCCAGCAGGACTTTGGAATAGCAGCTCATGCCACAGGCAGCAGGAAACAAAAGGGAATCCATCTGTGCAGGAGGGACACGGGGCTGGGAAGGGGCAGGGAGAGCCTGGAGGTGGAAAAATTGCCTCACACATGGCTGAGAACTCCATTGAGTTTTGTGAGTGCTGAGGGGACAAAAATCCAACCAGCTGTACCCCAGCCCCGCCAGCATCCCAGTCCAAGCCCCAGCAAGTGCAGCACTGAGTCACTTTGGGCTGCTTTTGTGTCCCAGCGTGCCCAGACTGCACTTCCCTGCCTGTCCAGGGGTCAGTGGCATCCCCTGGACTGGCACGGATCTCCGTGTGTGGCATGTGTCCCAGTGTGCCTGCCCAGCTCAGAGGATGCACAGCGCAGCTCAGAGGATGAGCAGCACCAGCTGCTCCTCTCTCCCTCACACCAGGAGCCAGCTTTGGAATTTCACCTTTCGTCTTTCTCTGGTGGAGCTACGCTAGAAAAAATGCCCTCTACTGCTGGCACGAGTCCCTTTTGGCATGAACGCCCCAGCTAATTAACCCTGGAAGTTAATTAGCATCATTTAGGATGCTGTTCCCCCTCTTCCCGTGGCGCAGGATCCCTGAGGATGCTGCAGCTCCCCGGGATTTGCCCTGTGGCAGGAGCTCTGCGAACACTCGTGGGCTGCAGGCACGTCGGGCTGTCCTGTGAAAAACCCCACTGCAGATGAGTTATCAATGCTATTTCCAGGATAACTGCTCGGCAGTGATTACCCCCGTGGGTCAGATGGCAATGAATCAGCCCGCTTCCCTCGGGCACCCTGGGCAGGGTGTTCCTCTGGCTGCTCCAGACGCGATGATTGATTTGCGTACGATGAGGTTTCTTGGCAGGAGCTGCCGATGCCTCGAGCGTGCTCAAGGTACCAGGAATTTTTACTCTGGGAGCGAGCAAAGCCCGCAGCGCTGCCTTCCCCCCTCTCCTCACCCCAGCCGTGCGTTCCCTGCCCTTCTGCCCCTCTCCCCGCTCACTTTTCCCACCGTTTTCCAGCGCTCGGAGGTGGCAGCGCATCCCGGTGACACCCGGAGGAGGGAGGGCAGCAGAGCCACCCCCGTGCCAAGCTGCCCTTGGGGACAATGGGAACGCGAGAGATCAATTCCTGCACAACAAATAACCCCCTGCAGCTTCCTTCTGGTGGCCAGTTCCTGTGGGAACATGTCCCTGTCCCATTCCTCATCCCATTCCGTGCTGATGTCCCTGTCCATCTTATCACCTGCAGCGTCCTGGCTCCTGCACTCTCAAATCCCTCTGGGAGGAGAGGAGAGGAATCCAGGAGCCTGGAGAAGAAAGAGAGGGCATCAAGATCTTGGAGAAGAGTGATTAGGATCCTGGAGAAGAGAAGAGTCCAGGAGCCTGGAGAAGAGAGGAGATCAAGATCCTGGACATAAGAGGAGATCAGGATCTTGGGGAAGAGAGATCAGGATCCTGGAGAAGAGCATCAGGATTCTGGGGAAGAGAGATCAGGATCCTGGAGAAGAGAGGAGTCCAGGAGCCTGGAGAAGAGACATCAGGATCTTGGAGAAGAGAGGAGATGAGGATCTTGGAGAAGAGAAGAGTCCAGGAGCATGGAGAAGAGAGGAGATCAGGATCCTGGACATAACAGGAGATCAGGATCCCAGAGAAGAGAGACCAGGATCCTGGAGAAGAGAGATCAGGATCTTGGAGAAGAGCATCAGGATCCTGGCCCCAACTCAGCACAGTGCTGCTGCCACGGGTTGGACACGATGGCAGCACGGGATGAGCCGTGTCCCCTGCTTTGAGCCGCCTGCTCCCTGACCTGTCACAGCAGCTTTTCCAGTTTCAAACGCTGCCTCTCCCAAACCCCTGGCAGCTCCCACGCCAGGAGACCGAGCAGCACCTCAGGGGTGGCTCCCGAGCTGCAGCTCCCGGCCGGCCCCTCCCGGCCCCTCCCCGCCCGTCGCTGTCCCCCGCCAGGGGCGGCAGAAGAACCTGCCAAACCCCGTGCGGAGCAGCGCGTGGCCAGGTGTGGCTCCTGCGGGGACCGTGCCTGCGAGGCTGATGGCAGATAGCGCAGCCCGAGCGTCCGGCACATCCCTGAGCTGGGGACAGCTCCCAGCGGGGACCGAGCCCGAGCCTCAGCCCTGGGCGGACTGCGGGGCTTCTTCCCCTCTCTTGCCCGCTGCTCCCATCCATCCCTTTGAACCTGCGGTGAGAGACGCTCGCTCCCCGCTGCCAATCCCTTCTGCAGGCCGGCGCGGCGGGGTCGGGCGCTGGCACAAAGCGCCCCTTTGTCCATCCCGGGGGCGGAGAGTCGGCCGGAGCTCAAAGGCCGGGCAGACGCTGCCCACCGCGGCCAACAAAAGCATCTTCTGCTGCCCCCGGCCCGGCGTGCCGTGAATATGGCTTATTGTCACCCAGAGCACGGAGGGACCCGCAGAGGGGATCAAACGGCCCGGGCCGGAGCGGGAAGGGGTGGGATGAGGGGGGACATCCAAAAAAGCTCTTCTCCCTCTTCAGATCTCCCCTTATCTCCCCTGGCTATCTCCTGGGCTTAGCCCGGGTGTACCTGCTCGCAATTACCTCCTCAAGCCAATCAGGCGCCGAGCACAGCCCTCGGTCCCCTTGACTGGGGTGATTTATAAATGACTCACTGGCTGCTCGGAGCGCAGACCTCGCACGGCTCCTCGGCAGCACCTCTCCTGCCACATCCGCACCCCCGCGCCATCGGCCGCGCTCCCGAGGCGCAGGTAACGCCAACAATCGGGCTCTTTGTCTGGGTGGGCGTGGGGGATTTACACTCCGCTTGCACAGCCTCTGGGTGTGAGGCGCGCTATTTGGAGAGCTGGCACTTCTTTTTTTTCTCTTTTTGTTTTTTTTTTTCTCTTCCTTTTCCCCCCTTTCTCTTTTCCTCCCTTCTCTCGTCAAGGGGATTTACGGCGGCAGATTTACTCAGGAATTAGCAACACCAACGATCCAGCAGCTTGATTTATTATGAAGAGAGAGGCTAGAGGAGCCAAATATGTGATTTAATTATTGCTAGAATAAATCCTGCCATCTTATCCTGCTGAGATGTGTGAAGGGATTTGCCTGATACAGGACAGGATGACAAACTCTCAGTTTCTGGACCCTCGTAATGACCAGAACTTTTTGTGCGTAGGACTGTGGAAAGTGGTCCCTGCCCTGAGGATGTTGCAGCCCAAACTGGGTGTTGCACATCCCGGGATAGAGGGGAGGGATGTGGAGCCCAGAGCCGGCAGGCAGTGGTTGGGAAGCTCTGGCTGTGCACAGGAATGCAGCCCACGAAAGAGGATTTGGCTGTACAGGGCATCCCGGTGCTCACAGTCAGCTCAGGAGAGAATTGTAAAGCTGGGAATGAGGAGTGCTCCCGGACTGAGACCTGTCACACCGGGTGCAGGATCTCCAGCTCCTCCCAGTGCCGTTCCAAGGGATGTTTAGGTCCAGTTTGGGCAGGCTCCTTCGTATATAAGCAAGAGCAACTATCTCCTCCATGGTGGAAACGGCAGTTCCCGCAGCTGGGATGCTTTCTGCTCTGCCCTGATAAAATTTGTCCACACCTTATTTGTAAGCAGGCTGAAACCTGGAGCTGGGGACCTGTCCTCCTTTCCCTCAGAGATAAGTCCCTGCAGTGACATTTGTCCTGGTCATGCAGAGTTTCTGCCCCGGGTCAGAGATTCCAGGCACAGAAACGCCGTCCCATCCTCCACCTCGGGACAGGATGGACGGGGTGACCCCAGAGGTGTTTTTCCTTCTCTGAGAGTGGATCCACAGGGGTGGGAGCATGTGGAGGAGTGAGCTCTCAGCAGGCATCCCAGACCAGTGCTGGCAGGAGCTGCAGGAACGCTGCAGACTTTGTAATCCCTTCAGATTTGCATTGCCCACCTGCTCTTCAAAGACCTGTGTCAGACACACGTGGAGAGCAGAGACTGTGGCTCTGAGGGACAGCAAAGTTTCACTTCTCCTCCCTTTAAACTTTTCCAGTTCACTCCTGCCCATCCCAGCTGCCTTTTTGCCTTTTCCATGGGAAGGAGATGGAGACAGCACCTCCAGGGACTGGGCTGAGATGCTGTTGGGGTCAGGCACTGCTCTGCCACACTCAGCAAGGTGACAGCCCGGGGGCACAGCAGGGCAGGGGAGCTTTTGGGATGTCCGTCCATCCATCCATCCATCCATCCATCCATCCATCCATTGGGATGGACATCCCAAAGCAGCACCCTGGACCCTGTGCCTGATGCCTCGCCCCAGCCCAGCCCTTCCTCTGCAGAGCTCATGAGGCTCCAACAGCCTCAGAGAGTCGGGGTGGGGTTGGGAACAAGTGGGTAAATCAAATAAACCCCAGGGAAAGTGGGTCCAACCCGGGCTTTGCTGCCTTGGTGTCAGGGCAGGGCAGATCCCCCGTGCCCACAGCGTTTGCTCCCTCACAGCAAAGCGCCAGAGCCGAGCTGCTGAGTATAAACATTTCACTTAATAAACACCCCGTGAGCCAAACACTTTGGCTTCACCCTCGGGAGCTGGCAGATGCCTGCAGATTTTATTATTCTGGTTACCAGGCACGGAGCTAGTTTGGTTAGAAACTCGTGTGAAGTGGTACATCAAACATTGGCACCGGCCCAGCAGCACAAGAGCTCTGCCCGCTGCCTGCGCTGGGCTGGGGCACTCCCAAGGAGGAAAGGACCATCTGCCTGATGGAAATCACCTCTTTAACTCTCCAAATATTGCAGCTGAACGGAAAGAAAACGTTGCTGTAATGCCTGCTGTTCTGTGGTGAAGGTGCAGGAATGGGATGGGGATCCTGGGGGGCGAGGGGCAGCTTGGGGCAGTGGGATGGGAGGGGGCAGCTGGAGGCAAGCAGAGATGTCTCCTTCCTGTGCCACAGGACCCATTCCGTGCCTGCCCGAGACCCCTCAGAGCCCGTTAGCAGCTCCTCTCACCCCCTTCTCCCTCTGGCTTTCATTCCACCAGCCATCGCTGTGGTTCCTCCTGGAAAATGGACTGGAACAGCAAAGTTTTGAGTGAATTTTATGGATTCTGGCATTTTGCCTTTTCTGAGGCATGGATGTTTTTCGTAACTGATTTATATGCTCTTCTGGTGTCTTCCTCTTCTATTTCTAATGGGTAAAGGTTAAGAAAAGGTTAAACCCCAGGGATAGATGTGTGTGCCCAGTGCATGGCATCAGCCCCCTGAATACAACCCCTGCTTCCCTGTCCCTGCTTCTTCTCCCTCCCCAGATTACTAGGAATGGTTTTTTCCCCAAAATACTTGTGCCAGAAACGTGGCACTGCAGATGTGTCTTTGTCACTGCCAGCTTTTCTTCCTGAATCCATTCATTTGTAGGTGAAGCCTGTGGCCAAAGGTAAAACAAAACCAAATCAACCAAATTCTAAGTGTGAAAAAGAAATTGTGCCCAAATGGCGCAGCTGAAGACTCTGGGGTCCCTTGGTGGTGAATTCCTGGTGTGGTCCATCAGCTGCACTCGGCCCTGGCGCGTTCCCAGTGCCAGGAGGTCGCAGGGAGCGGCCGGGGAGTGCGGGGGCGGATCCGCGGGTGCCCGACGGCGGAGGTGAATTATACAACATCTGAAATACCTGAGCTGAGTGAGCCACAGCGGGAACCTCCTTCTCCTGCTGCCTGGGCGCTCGGAGAGGGGAGCGGGTGTGTGGCAGGAGGGTGAGGGAGAGCTCAGCCCGGGGGAGCAGCCGGCGCTGCAGCGTCACATCTGGCACCGCCACATCTGGCACCACCACATCTGGCACCGCCACATCTGGCACCAGGAGCGCGGCCCCTGTGCCACGCAGGTCTCAGGGAGGAGCTGGTGGCTTGCCCTTGCAGGACCTGGGCCCTTTCACCGCGTTGCCCCAGGGCTCCCGTGGCACCTGCAGCCGCAGCCAGGCGGTCGCGGCGCTGACGGCACCGGCCCAGGGCCGCAGGAGTCAAGACCTTGTCCTGGTGTTGCAACCAAACCCTCGCACCTGTGCCTGTGTGCTCCTTGCAGGCCTGGTCCGGGGGACGGGGGGGAGCTGCTTTTATGGCCCTTTCTTGGGCAATGGGGCCGGGAGGGGGTGTTTTGGATGGAGATTCACACGGGATTGGGAAGAGTTGGACCTCTGAACCCAGTCCCGAAGCAAACAGCACCGAGGGCTGGGTGTGCCTTGTGCAAGGAGAAGGGGGATGGAGAGGGGGCAGGCAAAGGAGGAAGAGTTATTTTTCAAGAGCACTGATTTTTAAGCCCTAAAATTAAGAAGCAGCTGGTCGAACGGCACATTCGTCCATCTCCAGCACCGGGATCAATTTGGGCCCTTGTGTCACACCTAAGGCAGGGATCAGATGGCTCTCCCACCAAATTTTGACTCATTCCTTGGACTGGAGCCCCTGCTCTGTGCCTACGTCAGCGCAGGAAAGCGGCTTTGTGCCAATGGCTCCTATCAGCACCAGCCAGGAGCCTCAATGTGACTTTCCTCTTCCCAAGCACAGCTATCACCAGCACGGGGACAGCAGATAAGGGCTCAGTGAGTGTGTTTGCAGGACGAGCTCTGGGAGAAAAGGTCCATGCACAGCCTGGTTTGGGCCTGGCAGGGCCGGGACCAGCCAGGTCTGGACCGAGGGGACACTCGTGACCTGCTGGGACAATGTTGGTCACCCACATCACGTTGCTGGAGCGGAGCAGTCCTAATCTCATTGTTGTTTGCTCTGAGTATCACATCCCATTTGCGCACTCAGTGAGGTCAAATTTTACATTTCTGAGCATCACCCACTGCAGGGATGGGCTGCCTGAGCCCATCCTTGTGAGCACTTGGAGATCTTCTCCCAGATCCTGTCCTTTATTTCCACTCACACTGGAAGAGAGATCCTGCAGGACCTGGTCCCTGCACTGCAGCAGCTGGCTGGCACTCTGCTCTCCCCTGCACACTCACAGAATCGCTCCGGGGTCCTGCAGGGTTTTTAAACCCCGGCTGCAGGTTTAAACCAGCTCTGCAGCTCGCCCTGGGCTCATCCCACCAGCTGGCTTGGCCTTTTGTTCAAGGAGCAGCCACGCAGCTCCTCGTGCTCTTTAATTCCCACATCTCAGAGGTTTAAGCTGCTGTTTGATCTAGGGCAAGGCCGTGATAAGCCAAGTCAAGAACTTGACTCTGTCCGAGACGCTGACATCACGAGCCTGTTTGTTTAAGATGGAATTTAATCGTGGGGATATTTTCACCTCTATACCTGCTCTGTTTATTATTTTTTCCTGATTGCCAGCACTTTCTCTCAGCGGGAGAATTTCATTAAAGAGCTGGGATTTAATTGGCTGCCTGGCTCTGTCTGGTGGCAGAAGGGATGGAGTTCAGAGAGACCACCAGGAATTCGGGTGGGATTATCAGCCCTCAGAAGCTGTTGCTGAGTCTGGACCTACAAAACATTCACCAAGGAGAACTGGAAATTCCGAGCAGAGCTGTGGGGCTGGGAGGAAGGCTGGGAACAGCCACAGGATCACGGGAAACGTGGGAAAACCACGACAGGCTTTTGGCACGAGGACACTGATTAGTGCTATCATCCAAAGGCAAAGCTGGTCCTCGCTCTTGGAGGGGAATCTCCAGGATAAAAGGAGCAGCAAGGATGCCCTGCAGAGGGCACTGGATCAGGCACCTGGCCCTGCAGGAAGAGGGACGGGTCTCCTTTTTGCTCCAAAGCCGTGGGCTGGGGTCCCTCCCGAGCCCCGTGGGTGCAGTCAGAGCTGGAATCACAAACACCCCATGGCCGGGGCACTTTTACAGCCGGGTGCTCTTCACGGCCCCTGTGATCTCTAAAGGGTTGATGACGTCCCTTTCTAGACCCATTAGCTGCTATTTGCATAATGGTTCTGGTGACCTAAATTCTCCCCAAAGTTTCGGCTCCCTGCATCACCCTTTCCTTCCTTCCTGCTCTGCTACATCTCCTCCTGTCCTCCACCCCGAGGCATCAGCCAGGGCTGTCACCAGCCCTGTGCAAGGACATTTTGCTCAGCCCGGTGCCCAGGTGTGCCCTGACTTCCAGCAAAAAGGGGAGGGGAGGCTCCGGCACCTTCAGATCACTCTGTAAACTCTCAGCAACCTGGATGTTGTTTCTCGACGCATTCTCCTGCCTGAATCACCAGCTTTTCCCACCCCCTCTTCTCCTCCTGTGTTGGGCAATGACCCACTTAGATACACGCCAGGACACAAATAATTACCGAGATGCTCGGTTTATATCTGACCACTTCCTCCCTCCCCTCCCAGCCCGGCCAGTCCGGGGTGGTTCTCCCCTCTTCCCCAGGCATCTCCGGGTAAAATCAGGGATGTCTGAAGTTCATCATCCCTCCGGTGAGACCCAGATACCGGGCAGGACTGGTCTGCCGGGATGTTTTGGCATCTTCATCACTGCCATGAGTTAGCGACAGTTATCTCCCCGAGCATCACTTCCTAGAGGAAACCCAGCACTCGCCCACGGCCAGCGAGGATCGGGAAGGCTGCGGAATGCTGGCCGGGCTGGCCAGTGTGGCAGAGACCCCTCAATCCCGGTGCCAGTATCAACCACCGAGGCGAACCGGCCTTGCCAACCCCACCGATGGTGAAACCGAGCCTTGGGGAAGGTCCAGCGCCTCTCCCGAGGCGAATCCCGGAGCCGGGATCAACCCCATGCCCGCCTGCCGGGCGATGCGGGTCCTGCCGAGCTCGGCTCCCTTGGCACGGCACCGCTCATTAGCGGCGCTCATTAGCAGCGCTCATTAGCATCGCCTCCGAGGAGCCGGGAGAGCTCCGGCCCGGGCAGCAGCAGCAGCAGCAGCCCCTGGAGCCGGGAGAAGCCACTCCCAGGACCTGCCTCTCGCCACCGGGAAACTATTTAGGGTGGAGAAGCTCGGGGAGGGCTCCAGACGCTGGAGGTGTCCGCTCTCTTATACCGGAGGTGGGGCCAACTCCAGCCACATTCTTGGCTTCACTCTTTCTATTTTTATTATTTTCTTTTTTTTTTTTTTTTTTTTTTTTGGGGGAAAAATCCAAATGATCCAGAGATGAGCCAGGCCAGGCCTCGCTATGCCATCGAACGTCCTGCCTACTCCGTCAGCCTCTTCGACGAGGAGTTTGAGAAGAAAAGCAGGACTTACCCCGTCGGGGAGAAACTGAGAAACCTTTTCAGGTAACAGGGAACGCTGGAGAACATAAACCAGGTTTAGTCAGGAACTGGGGGGGTATAATTCACACCTGGGAATAGAGATTCCGTTTTTATCCGGGGGAACGGTGGTCTTCAGGGGTTTGATGGGTGAAAGGTATGGGAGAAATGCAAATTGGGCTGAAGAAAATGAAATTGGTGGCTCTTGTCCCAGCAGAACAGTTTGCACTGAGTGCGTTTGGGATTTGGGGTCCTGTTTCCCAAGGTTTTTTTTTTTTTTAATAGCAGGAAAAGCACAATTGATGATGCAGGGATGTGTGGATTATTTTTTTTTTTAAGCTTTCCAGCTGGGATTTCCTTTTCTCAGCTTTCTGATTGAAACCAATACCACCTTAAAGAAAGGCTTATAATTATGCAAACAAAGGTTAATAACCCCGCTGATCACTTTCTTGGAAATCTATCTGCAGAATCTATCAAAGAAAGGAAGGCAATAATAGAGGAAAGAGAATGGAGGGAGTGAGGGAGAAAGGCTGAGACATTCCTTGGAAGATCCTTCCCTACTTCCAGCTCATTTCCTTCCTCCCTTCTTTCATTTTCAAATTAATCTTTCAAATTTGCTTTTATTTTTTACCTCCCTTCTAGATGCTCATCTTCCAGGCTGAAGCTCACCCTGCTCCGCCTGTTCCCGATACTGGCCTGGCTCCCCAGGTATAAAATCAAGGACTACGTCCTGCCCGATGTCCTCGGCGGGCTCAGCGCAGGGACAATCCAAGTGCCACAAGGTGAGCAGCGTCCCTCCCTGCCCGTCCAGGAGGGAATAACACTTTGCCAGCTGGAGTAGGTGATGCTGGTGCCCAGCTGGAAGGGGTTTTGTGCTTTACTGACGACCCCAAGCCTGCTGGGCCCTGTATTTCCCTGTGCTCCTCGTGTTTTGCAGGGATGGCCTTCGCCCTCCTGGCCAATCTGCCTCCTGTCAACGGGCTCTACTCCTCCTTCTTCCCCCTGCTCACCTACTTCTTCCTCGGGGGCATCCATCAGATGGTGCCAGGTGAGGAATTGTCTGCACAGGACAGTAAAATGCCATCTGGGAATGCTGGTGTGTCCCAGAATTGGGACATTTACACTGCCAGGGGTTTGTGGGGTCACTGATTCTGGCTGGGAATGCTGGTGTGTCCCAGAATTGGGATATTTACTCTGCCAGGGGTTTGTAGGGTGGCAGATTCTGGCTGGGAATGCTGGTTGTGTCCCAGAACGAGGACATTGCCCCTATCAGATGGGAACGCTGGTTTGTCCCAGAATTGGGACATTTACTCTGCCAGGGGTTTGTGGGGTCGCAGATTCTGGCTGGGAATGATGGTATGCCCCAGAATTGGGATATTTACTCTGCCAGGGGGTTGTGGGGTGGCAGATTCTGGCTGGGAATGCTGGTGTGCCCCAGAATTGGGACATTGCCTCTGCCAGGGGTTTGTGGGGTCGCAGATTCTGGCTGGGAATGCTGGTGTGCCCCAGAATTGGGACATTGCCTCTGCCAGGGGTTTGTGGGGTCGCAGATTCTGGCTGGGAATGCTGGTGTGCCCCAGAATTGGGATATTTACTCTGCCAGGGGGTTGTGGGGTGGCAGATTCTGGCTGCTCTGCAGGATGTCACCCCAATGACCCCATGCCACCTCCCGCTGTGGGGCTGGGGAGGGGCTGAGTGACTCCTTCTGCACAGCCCCACCTGCCCAGGAGCCTTCCAGGACAGGGCTCTCCCCAGAGGGAGCTCCTGACCTCCCCGTGCTGTCTGCAGGGACGTTTGCTGTCATCAGCATTATTGTTGGCAACATCTGCAACGAGCTGGCCCCGGAGTCGGACTTCCAGTACTTCAACCACAGCACCAACGAGACCAGGGTCAACACCACGGCCCTGGAGGCAGCCAGGCTGGAGATCTCCGCCACCCTGGCCTGCCTGACAGCCGTCATACAGGTGAGGGCTCTGCTGTGTCCCCGGCCCACGCTGAGAGCCAGGCTTCCCCTGGAGCACAGATGGTGGTGGCAGATGCTCCAAGAGGCCCCACTTCTGAGTGGATGGTGCCTCAAAATAGAGATTTTTGGGGAGTTTTGGGGTGCAATTCTCCATGTGGACAACCCAAGAACGGCACTCCCAGCCCTGCTGTCCCCACTCCTGCTCTGGGACACCCTGTGTGTGTGGGGGAGAGCTCTGCCAGCACATCACCCTGCCCCTTGGCGCTGTCCCTGCTGTGACCACAGCTCCTCTGTGCCACCCTAGCTGTGCCTGGGCTTCCTGCAGTTTGGCTTCGTGGCCATCTACCTGTCCGAGTCCTTCATCAGGGGCTTCATGACGGCGGCGGGGCTGCAGATCCTCATCTCCGTGCTCAAGTACGTCTTCGGCCTGGCGGTCCCGTCTTACACCGGGCCCTTAGCTATCGTCCACGTAAGTGGGGGCTCTGCACGGCCACCTCCCCCCCAGCACGGCGGCACTGCCACCCCTGCCGGGCAAACGGGGCCCAGGAGACCGGGCCAGGGTGGGGGGAATGGGCAGCCCTGCCCCAGCCGCGTTGTGCTCCCACCCAGAGTTATCTGAGCCCTGCCTGCGCGGTTGTAATAGGGAATAACGAAATGGGGCTGGGGGCTGGGGGGGATGAGCCGTGTTGGTGTAGTGGTTTTGGTTCGCCAGTTCGGAATTTTCACTAATTTTGAGGCTTCCTAGCCAATGGACCTACCTCTTGCTGTAAAGCAGGCTCAAATTTCAAAAGAGCTAACAGTGCACTCGCCCAGCAAAAGTTTCACATGTCAGCGATGATTTTGCTGACGCAAAAGGGTATCAAGAAAATTTATTGACAGTAACTAAAAAGGAAAAGAAAAAGTAATAAGAATCAAAACAAGCCCTTCAGACTCCTTCTCCTCTCCTACTACTTTTCCCTTGAACATTGATGATGTAAAGAACTAAACATAAACCCCTAGTCAGTTTATGACCTCTAACATAGTCTTTCTACAGTTCACACAGGGAGAGAAGCCTCTCTTGTTGAGGTTCTGGAGACTTCTCTACAAGAGGGAAAATACAGTTCTCTCTCTTGGCTTTTCTCAACAGCAGGAGTCTGTAAACAGGAATGTTTCCTCTGAGCAGGTTTGGCCATTCCTGGGATTTCCTGTGTCTTCCACGGATGCATCCTGTGCTGATGCAGCCAGAACTGCATGAAATCACCAGCACAGGGCTGGGTGCTGATCCCTCAGCAGAGGCGTTTCAGCACTCCTCACATCTCAGGCTGTTATTGCAGTGCTGTCCGTCGTTCTGTCCACGCTGCCCAGAGTGTCTGGCTCCCCCCTGGTGACCCCTTCTCCCCCTCTCTCTCTCCCCTCCAGACATTCATTGACATTTGTAAAGGTCTGCCCCAAACCAACCTGGCCTCCCTGGTCTATGCCTTGGTCAGCGCTGTGCTCCTGATCCTGGTCAAGGAGCTCAACCTCAAGTACATGCAGAAGATCCGGATGCCCATCCCCATGGAGATCATCATTGTAAGTGACACCTGGGCTGTCCCAGGACCCTCCCCTCGCCTCAGGGCCCCGGGGACACTGCTGCTGTCAGCAGGGCCACCGTGCAGAGCAGCTACACAGCGAGTGTGACACGGCCCCACGTGATTTGGGGTCAGAAACTGGGCCACCCCCTGCTCACCCCGGTGATGCTGAGGGTGGAGAACATAACTCCTGCTGGGGCTGTCCTCGCCTTCCCCAGCCCAGACTCGGTGCTGGTTTTATTCTGTCAGCTCTGAGAGCACGGCAGGGCTGATGCTGGGAGCCAGCCCAGCTTTTCCTGCTGGCAGCTCTTTATCTTTATTCCTGTCCTTGCAGGTGATCGTGGCCACCGCAATCTCCGGCAGCTTCAACATGCCCGACAAGTACGGGATGCCAATAGTGGGCAAGATCAGCATGGGGTAAGTGCTCGTGCAGGTCTGATTCACCTTCCAGACAGTTTTCCTTCCTCCTCCTCCTGCAGCCTGGAAAACACCTCACTCTTCCCTGCTGTCCTGGAGTCCCCTTACTGGAGTGTCACAGGTTGTGTGGTGTGACACAACCACCCCCATCCTCTGGGTTGTGTCATTCCTGAGCCCCCCAGCTCCTCACGACCCCCCAGCCCCCAGCCAGCGCTGTCACAGCTCCTCACCTGTGCTCTGAGTGCAGGTTCCCAGAGCCCACCCTGCCCCTGGCCAGCAAGTGGAAGGACATGGTGGGCACGGCTTTCTCGCTCGCCATCGTGGGCTACGTGATCAACCTGGCCATGGGGAGGACCCTGGCAGCCAAGCATGGCTACGACGTGGACCCCAACCAGGTACTGCAGGGGCTGGGGCAGCCAGGGGCTGAGCCTTTGCTCTCAGGCGTGAAGGGAAGCGTTCAGACGTGCCGCTGCTCCCGTGGAGGCTCCGTGGCTTTGTGCCATGCAGGGGGAAAAAGGACACGCAGAGCCCTGTCCCGTGGGCTGGAGAGAGGCTGGAAGAGGGAAAGCAGCTTTAGGCTGGGCTCTGTGCCTTGCTCCCCCTCCACACTCGGGGTTTTGGCAGCTTGCTGAAGCACGGTGAGGTGCATGCGCTTCTCAGGGAGCAGAGAAAGACCTGGATTCCTGGTGTGTCACCTAGATACTCTGAGAGGCAGGACATGAAATAATCCTCTTTTGTCATCCCTGGCACAGTGGCAGCTTTCAACAACAGCCACACATACCACATGGAGCCCTGCCCTGAGTGTGTCAACAGATGACAACGTGTTTATGTGGAATTGTGCTTCCAGGTTTCCCTGCTGCACCAGGGCCTAGCCCAGATCTTACTGGAAGGAAAGAGTCTGGGATGCACTGCAGGGAGCCCAGAGCCTGCCCTGGCCACACAAACCAGCCTCAGGCCCCAGCTCTCTTGCCATGTGGCAGCAGGAAGGGCAGCTGTCCTTTCTCTGATGGGCATTCTCCCCATCTCCACAGGAAATGCTGGCCCTGGGCTGCAGCAACTTCTTTGGATCCTTCTTCAAAATCCACGTGATCTGCTGTGCTCTCTCTGTCACCCTCGCCGTGGATGGGGCAGGAGCAAAATCCCAAGTTAGTTCCTCCTCCTCCTCGTCTCCTCTCTCCATTCCCTCTGGAGCACAAAGTGCTGTAGCTCCCACGTGTTCCCAGCCTGACTGTGCAGCTCTGGAGAAGTTTCACACACAAGCGATCAGGCTGCTGCTGTTAAAGCAGGATTTCCTCCCTCCCCAAGCCTGTTTTGGTCCCTGTTTGGTTCTCTGGGCTGGGCACAGAAGCAGAGCTGTCAATCTGCAGCCCCACTCTGGCCTGGGCAGCGAGGGAAGTTTGGTTATCTGTGAGATCTGCAAACCCCTGCCTGTTTTCAGAGGCAAACATCCTCTCCCATAAAATGCTGCAGTGCCCAGTTGTGCCCCTGACTACACCCAGGGGAGCTCTGGGAAGCCCTGATGTTTGCAGAAGTGATTTTCTTTCCTCTTTGCAGGTGGCAAGTTTCTTTGTGGCTCTGGTGGTCATGGTGACAATGCTGTCCCTGGGAATCTACCTGGAGCCTCTTCCAAAGGTAACACAAACATCTGTGCAGGCAGAGCCATTGCAACACCCGCTCTCCACACCCAGACACGGGCACGGCCTCGCTCCAAAACCCCTGGTGCAAACAGCAGCAGGGGACAGTTTGTTCCTGGCCTGGGGACCTCTCTGCACGGGGTGTCTGCAATCATCACACAATCACACAATTCCAGGCTGGTCTGGGCTGCAAGGGAGCTTAAACCTCATCCCTGCCCTGGGCAGTGACACCTTTCACTGTTCCAGCTTGCTCCAAGCTGGCCTTGGGCAGGGAAGGGGCAGCCACAGCTTCTCTGAGCAAATGTAAATATAAATTATAGTGAAAGAATCATCCAAATCACCCTGCTCAGATCCCAGTGAGATCTCTGTGAGCATCACCCTCGTGATGGGACTGGCCCAAGGCAGGCAGATGGTGCAGAAAAGCATCCAGTGCCAAAGGTGGCACAGCCAGGTCCTGGCTGACACCTTCCCTGTCCTCCACAGTCCGTGCTGGGAGCCCTCATCGCCGTGAACCTGAAAAACTCCCTCAAGCAGCTGGCTGACCCCTTCTACCTGTGGAAGAAGAGCAAGCTGGACTGTGTGAGTGCCTGGGGTGGTGGGAGGCATCACCAGGGCAGGATGAGCAGGACAGACCCCAAAAAAGCCTTTTGTGGGGTTTTGGGGGTGTGAGTCCCTTGCAGGAGGTGGGTTTGGCTCTCTTGGTGAGATGGTGCTGCCTGTCCTGCCCAGCTGAGCACGCTGCTGCTCAGAGCACATATCAGAGAGGCCTGAACTCTTACCTGCTGTGTTTAAATGCCAATCAAGTGCGGAGCCTGTTTGCCCAGAACTAGCCAAACCGGCCCTGCTCAATATCTGGGAGTCATGACTTAAAAACTCACACAATGGCCCTCCAGGGTGAGGAGAGCCCTTCAGGGTGATAAGGACTCCAGGCACTGGTTGATGTATAAACCCAGGCAGGGGGTGGCGGGGGAGTGAGAGCGGAATTTGGAAATGTCTGACATAAAAAGACAGTGTTTGAACAGGGCTGAGTGCCGTGTGTGGACACGGAGCCAATATCCTGTCAGGGCCCAACAAACCCCCTTATCGGGGCAATCAGGAGTCCAGAGGGGCTGGCCCGAGCCGTGAGGAGCTTGCCCAAAATCCTGCTCAAACCTGTGCTGGAGAAGAGCTGCGTTATCAATCTGGGCACATCTCTGAACGGGTTCTGCTGCTGGGGGGTGAGAGGGGAGGTCTGTGGGGTCTGGCAGCTTTAGCAGAGCACAGATGGACCCTACAGGCTTGAGAGACCCCTGAGCATGGACTGAGTGCAGATGGATGGTGCTGCCTGAGGAACATCCTGGCAGATGCCAGTGGAGTGAACAGGATTCCCCTGACCTTGATCTCCTTGGAATTTGAACTAGATTGAGTGTCCTGTCCCAAAATGGGGAGCACCATTCCTGGGTGATGTCAGACCATTGGTGTTCATCACCTTAATGCTGGCTGTGTTTCAGGACAGCTAATTCCAGCTAATCCTAATGAAACCTGGATGGGATGGATGGGATGGATGGATGGATGGATGGATGGATGGATGGATGGATGGATGGAAGGAAGTTCTTGCCATTTATACACAAAATGAATATAAATTAAGATACTGAAGTCATCAAAGTTACCCTTATTCATCCAAGGTCAAAGTTAGTTTTTATTAATTTTGAGGATGGGATTAAAACAATCTGATAATGATTTTCAGAGGGG
Organism: Irena cyanogastra; assembly: GCA_013397155.1. NCBI lineage: Eukaryota > Metazoa > Chordata > Aves > Passeriformes > Irenidae > Irena > Irena cyanogastra. The sequence continues at coordinate 73,071 of VWZV01007386.1, forward strand.
ATGTTTAAATGCAGGGCAGGGCTGATATATAGAGGGAGATGCTTGAGTGCTAACACATAAAAATGACAAATGGCAGAGCTCTGAGCTGGAGTGGGGCAGGTTTCGGTCTCCTCTGTCACACCTGGCCATCAAACCCTCTCTGTGTTCAGGCCATTTCTAGCAGGTGCTCAGGCAGTTTTCAGAGAGATGAATTCTGATTTTTTCTGAACTGCTCTGGCTGACAGCAGGAGCTGCTCGGGGCTGGAGCAGGGGGCAGCAGATGGTGGGATCTGCAGGAGCCCTTTCCTGAGGAGCCAGGCCAATCCTTTTTGGGTGGAACAAGCGGAGCAGCCGTGGAGAAACGCCCCGGCTGCTTTTATGGCTGAAAAGAAACTGGGGCTCCTGGCAAGCTTCCCAGCAAGGACAGTTCACTCTAAAACAGGCAGCAAACTGCAGCATTAGAACAGCTGCAGAATTCAGGGTTTGGCCTGTTCATGTTGGGCTGGGAGTGTTTGAGAGCCCGGGATAGCAGCACAGAGCCTTTCCCCCATCCATTTTCCCCCATCCGTTTTCCCCATCTATTTTTTCCCATCCATTTTCCCCTATCCACTTTTCCCATCTGTTTTTCTGCCCACTTTTCCCATCCGTTTTCTCCCCATTCCATTTTGCTCCCCATTCCATTTTGCTCCCCATCTGTTTTTCCCATCCATTTTCCACCACCCTTTTTTCCCCACCCGTTTTCCACCCCGTCCCTTTTCCCCCATCCATTTTTCTTATCCATCTTTCCCACCCATTTTTCCCCACCCATTTTTCCCATCCCTTTTCCCCAACCGTTTTTCCCACTGATTTTTCCCATCCCTTTTCCCATCCCTGTCCTCTAGCCCACGGTTCAGCTCCTCTCTCCCCTTCTCTCCCTGCAGCTGGTCTGGCTCGTGAGCTTCCTCTCCGCTTTCTTCCTGAGCCTCCCCTACGGCGTGGCGGTGGGCGTGGGGTTCTCCGTGCTCGTCGTGGTCTTCCACACCCAGTTGTGAGTACCTGCTGGCCACGGGAACCACGGGAGATCTCCCAGGGGCAGAAGGAGGGACAGGTGATTTTTCAGGAGCGACCTCTGGCCCGCGGAACGCGCGGCAGGAGCCCCGGGGAGTGCAGGTGTCCTGGCCGGAATGCGCAAACAGGAATGGCAGGCGCCAATTTACTGCCTGCATTCCCGCTCCCGTGCACATCCCAGGGCAAGGGGAAGCCTCGAGGTATTTGCTTCACCCCACACGGTTCCCAGCTCACAAAATGAGTGAGTCCTGCCTGTGTGCAGGGCCCTGGTGTGAGGTTTTCACACCACTTTTAATCCATCAAAGCCTTTTCTTAATATTTCCCAGTCTGGCATCTCAAAATACTGGCTTTTTTTTTTTTTTTTGCCCTGTAGACTCCGCAGGGGTGAAATGTAAGAGTTTTCACAAAGCAAATATTCAAATCCTGGGATGGAATGTGAAGCAGAAGCAGTTTTCTTTCCCCTAATGCTGATCCCTTCTTTCCTGCAGCCGCAACGGCTCTGCCCTGGGCCAGGTGACTTCCACTGACATCTACAAGAACCCCAAAACCTACAACAAGGTGAGCTGAAGATAAAACATCCTCAGGGAAATCGCTGTTCTTTGCCTCTGGTGGCCAGGCTTGCTCTGAGCTCCTGTCTCTGGTGCAGGTCCATGAAGTTCATGGGATTAAAATCATCACCTACTGCTCGCCGCTGTATTTCGCCAACTCGGAGATATTCCGGGAGAAAATTATAGCCAAGGTGAGCAATTCCTTAACAAATCCCTGCCTGGAGCCAATTCCTGCCTGAAGCCAATCCTAAGGCAATCTCAAACCTCCCCTGCTCTCCCCTGAGCTGCTACATGGGGATAATTAAGCTGTGGGTGATCATGAACAATGGTCACATCCACTCTCTACCCCTCAATCCTCCTCTCCCTGATCCTCAGGGCTGTTTGCAGAGCTCATTTTAGAGGCTGTGCCCCAATCCTGGCAGGTTCCTCCTCCAAGCTCTGCCAAAACAGGGGCATCCTGCTTTTGCAAGTCTCTCCTTGCATGTGCAGGTTCCTCGAGTTTAAGGAGATGTTTGGATGCCATCAGGATCACCCCACTCCAATGCCCAGGCTGGGAAATGCCAGGGAAGGAACAGCAGCTCCTGACTCTTGGAACAGACTTTTTAAAGAAAAAATTTCTCTTTCCCACAGACAGGGGTGGATCCTGGCAAGGTGTACTTGGCCAGGAGGAAATTTGTGAAACAGCAGGGGAAGGGCACAGAGCAACCACCAGCAAAGCTTCCAAAATTCCTGCTGAAGGAGAACAAGGTAACTCAGCTCCTGAGTTCCCAAACAGGTCTCTCTGTCCATGAGTACGACCCCAAGTCCCCACCAAACAGCTCCTCTTGCCATGGGATTTGCTGCACTGTTTTCCTGGCCACATTTCCCACCTCTCCTCCCCTTTCCTCCCCACCTACGTCTCCACTCCTCCCCAGCCCTGAAGGTGCAGGAGACCTGGGAAAGGCTGGGAAGCTGGAGAGGAGGCTGGAATGGGAACATAGTGAGCAATCTGCAGCAACCAGGCAGCTTTGGCCTCTTTCTGTGGGGATGGCTCAGCGGTTCAGCCCCAAGGTGCCCTTTCAAAGCCCATTTCTCAGTCACCCCAGCCCCATTTGCTTTGCAATGCTGAGCAGTTTTGAAACAAATGAATCATGTAAATTATCCTGACTAAGTCCAGCCCCAAGGGAGAGCCAGGCTGGAGTTAGTCCAGATTAAAACCCTTCATATCAGTGAGTAGAGGTGCCCACCTGTGCCCTGCCCTGACTCTGCATCTCCACTCTGCTGCAGACCTTGTCCTTGCAAGAGCTCCAGAAGGACTTTGAGAGCGCCTCTCCAACAGACACCAACAACAACCAGACCACTGCCAACGGTGCCAGCATCTCCTACATCACATTCCACCCTGCTGCCCACGGGGCTGGGCCAGGGCAGAGCCCCGGGGAGCTGGGCAGCAGCAGCACCCTGCAGGGCAGCACCTTCAGCGTCCTGCCCAGGGCAGGCACCGACCCTGTGCTGACAGCGCCGCCCTACACCAGCTTCCACACCATCATCCTGGACATGAGCGGGGTCTGCTTCGTGGACCTGATGGGCACAAAGGCTCTGAGCAAGGTGAGTTCTGTGCTGGGCAGCAGGGACCTTCTGCTGTCTCACACCAAGGTGTTTATGTGCCTCAGTTCACAGAATTCACACAATCACCAGGTGGGAAGAGACCTTCAAGATCATCGAGTCCAACCCAGCCCCAACACCTCAACTAAACCCTGGCACCCAGTGCCACATCCAGGCTTTGTTAAACACACCCAGGGATGGTGACTCCAGCACCTCCCCGGGCAGAACATTCCACAACTTTATCACTTTTCTCTAAAAAACTTTTTCCTGATATCCAACCTAAATTTCCCTTGGTGCAGCTTGAGGCTGTGTCCTCTGATTCTGTCTGGAGAAAGAGCCCAACCCCACCTGGCCACAGCCACCGTTCAGGAGCTGTAGAGAGTAATAAGGTCACCCCTGAGCCTTCTTTTCTCCAGGCTGAGCACCCCCAGCTCCCTCAGGGCTTCCTCACAGGGTCTGTGTTCCAATTGTGTGGCTTTTCCTCTTCTGCATCTCTGATTTTCTCCCTCAGCCCCAGTGCTGATAAAAGTCTTTATGCACAAACACAAAGCTGCAGCAGCAGTGTTTTTAATCCTCTCTCTCCCATCTCATCCCTTCCAGTTGTGCTCCAGTTACCAGAAGATTGGGATTAAAGTGTTCTTGGCAAACGTGCATGGTAAGAATCCCCAAAGAACACATTTCCATGGGATCTTCCCCCATTTCTGAGCTCCTGACAAACAGCAGATCCTTTTCTGTTCTTTATTCAAACTGTGAGATGTCAGTCCTTTGCTGGACCAGGCCAGAACAGATAAAAGCAGAAAACAGAAGAAAGGAAAGAGAATCACTGTTCTGTGTGTGAAAAATCAGTGCTTTCATTTGGGAAGTGATAAGGCTGGAACATCTCCACACTCAGCATGCAGGAAAACAGATCCTCACACTCATTTCTGCTGCAAACTGCTCCTTCTGAGCCTTGCCTTAGCTCAGAGGACCCCAGCAGCCACACACACCTCCAGAGNCCTCTCCTTTTTCTCCCCCCTCTCCTTTTTCCCCTCTCCTTTTTCCCCCTGGTTCAGCTCTCTCCTTTCTCCAGCCCAGGTGTACAACGACATCAGCACAGGGGGAGTGTTTGAGGAAGGAGGCCTGGACCAAAGTCACATCTTCCTGACCATCCATGATGCTGTTTTGTTTGCACTGGCCAGCATCAGAGATTTTGTCCACCCACCCATCTCGGAAGAGGTAAATTTGCTCCCCAGGATTCTCCTGTTTGGGCTCCCAGGCTGCCTCAGCACGACGGGAAAATAACAAATTGCTACTGCACCTAAAGGAGCTTCTTGTTTATCTCAAGTGGTAAAGGTCTAAATCCAGCAAAATATTTAATATTCCATTGTTGTGTATGGGCCCAGCACCTTGTGATGGAATGGATTTCCATGGGAATTCAGAATTGTCAATTTTACACAAACCCTTGGCTGAGGGGTGAGTGCTGTGCCAGCCTGGGGGAGCCAGAAGAGCTGTTCCAGCACTGTGCCCTCAGTTTGGTGCTGGTTGGAACAGGCAAATGTGGGAATTTTTTGGTTTTTTTGCAGGGTTTTTTTTTTTTGGATGGGTTTTATTGGAATATGAGATTATATAGTTGTATATAATTTTTAAAAAATTTTAAGGAAAAAGGGTTGCATTATTATGATGTGTTTGTTTTTGTTGAAGAGTTTTAGTAATTTTTCAAGGGTTTTTTGTGTTTTAGGAGTGAGAGTTTTGGGGGATTTGATATTGTAATTTTTTTAATAGGCTGAAGAGTGAGGAAAGTTTATTATTTGTGATTTTTAAAATTGGTTTGATTTAGTTGATTTTTTTTTTAAGTTGTAGGTTTTGTAAATTATTGATTTGAGTTTTGATTTGTATTTTTTGTGGGTTTTTTGTTTGTTTTGTGATTTTTTTTATCTTATGAATTTTTATGGTGAGACTTTTTTGAATTTTTGAAGTGGAGATTTTTAGTTTTGTACTTTGAATTTTTGTCATTTGGCCCTCAGTGATGCAGAAAGGAAGGCAAAGCTCGTGCAGCTGGAATAGTCTCGGCAGCCATGGCTGCTCCGTTGGTGGGAGGAGAACAGGAGGAATTCTGAGGCAGGAATGTGGCCCACGCTGGTGGCACAGGCTGTGTCCCCAAACAGGGGGACATTCATTGTGTGCCAGCTGGAGCTGGCACCAGCAGCAGTTATCTCCCCGGGATGAGCTGAGCTGTCTCTATCAAACCAGCGACAGGAAACACAGAGAAACTCCTGGAGCAGGACTCCTCTGTGCCTCTTCTCCTGGGCATTTCCCCCAGAGCCTGGGTCAACTTTTAGGCCTGGCTTAGTCATTGGTTTCATTCCTTTTGACACTGCACTCTGCTGATTTGTGGACTCAACTCTTCCCTGCACAGAGGCCAGCCCAGACCGAGCTCTCCATCTACGACGAGTCCGTGGACGAGGGCAGTGCAGAGTACAAGAACCTGGAGGAGGTGAGTTGTAGTGCCAGGGTCCCTGCAGCCATGGGAATGAGGCAGAAATCAGAACTTCTAACTGGGACTGATTAGGTGGGAAATCATCTGAAAGTAACTGCAGAGCTTCGGAAAGTTAATTGCAAATGTAATTTTAAATCCCTGTGTTGAGGAGCTCTGGAAGGCACCTGGGTGGGGAGCAGGTAGGTCACCCCACACAGGAGTCCTTCAGCTCAGGTTCATCAGAGCTGTGCTCTGCACACGCCGGGGGGAGCTGGGAGAGCCAGGTTGGGTTCGTGCCCAAAAGAAGAGTGATCAGATTTTCAGCACAGGCTTTGTAAATGCTGCAGCACCTTGCACCCACATGGGGGCCTTGGGAGGAAATCCCCTCCAGGGCTGCCCTTCCCCTCCAGGGCTGCCCTTCCCCTCCAGGGCTGCCCATGCCCAGCTGGGGTGTCTGTGTGACAATGACACCGAGCCGTGTCGCCGGGGCTGTGCCCTGACCCTGCTCACCCTCTGTGCCCTTTAGGAGATGTTTGGGAGCATGTTCCACACAGAGACCCAGACAGCTCTGTGAGCACAGCCAGCACGGGCAAACCCTGCAGAGCAGACTCCTCTCTCCCAGCCCTCCGTGGAGAGCTGTGCCTCTACCTGGGGATCCAACGGGTTTGCAACGAGGCCACCACCCTCCAGAAGTGCCAGATCCTCCCTCCTGCCTGCTCTGCTCGTGGCACTCGGAGCAAAGGACTCTGCCAGGCAGAGCCAGCTGGGCAAGCAGGGGCTCAGGAGATGCCATCTCACGGATTGCAGGAGTGGAGCCAGGTGCCTGAACTCAGGGGACATTCAGCCACCCCTCTGTCCCTCACCGTGCTTCTGCCCGCGCTGGAATTGCATCATCTGGGCATCCTGCCCCCGGCCTTTCCCTTCCTCCCTCTTTTCCCCACGACACTGAAAGCCTTCCAGGGGTGTGGAGGTGTGGCAGTGCAGCTGTGCCAGCTGTGCCAGCTGCTGCTGCTCTCTGATGTGCACTGACCCCAGGGGGACTGGCACTGCAGCCCCCCGAATTCCCCTGCCTGTCTCTGCAGCCTCTGCCTCTCCTCTTCTGTGTCCCAGCATCCCAAAAAACACTGCCTCTCACCAGTGCTGTATTCCTGACACCCCAAAGACCTCAGGACTCCCTCAGCAGGGCTAAATTCTGAAATATATGTATTTTTTTTCTCACTAATAGGACAGGCTTGTACTCAGAGATAAGAATTCCTTGTTATGTGCACGCTGTCCTGCCTGCCCAGTGGGTTGAGCAGATGAAAACAGATTTTGTTTTAAAATGCTATTTCTATTTTAATACTCTAAAATATTACAAATATAAGCAAGTTTTGGTGTATGGTTTTGAAGTACACAGACGTTATTGAGCTGATTGCCAAAGGCTTCCTGGGCAGAGAATGTGGGGCTTTCCTGCAGCTCCCAGATGTCTCATTTTTAAGGAAAATAGAGTTTCCTGAACCATCCTTGCTAGACAGTCACTAAAGAAAACAACAGCAGAAGCTGCCAGTTTGGTTTTATGTAACATCTCAATAACCAAGTCACCATTTCTCTACCTCAATTTCTCATTATGTGGTGCAGGAGAGTAATGAAACCAAAGGAGGGCAGAAAACCTCACTAGCTGATGGTTATTACTTAGTTTAATCTTAGACAACAGTGGTTTCTCCAGGAATCTCCATGTATAGCTTGTTTTACAAAGTAAAAGCAAGAGATTAAATCTCTTAAATTATCTTTGAGGGTGATTCCTCATGGCCTTTTGTGCTGCCTGAGTGCTCCTTTCCAAAAGTGCTGATTGTGAAAGAAAGGCAACGAAGAAATTGGTGCAGAGCAACAAGAAACTGTCCTGATCAATAGTTTGGGGTCTCTGAGGTTTTGATCCTCTCGCATTAAAAGAGGGAATTCCAGTTCCCAGCTCCACATTCAGGATTCAGTACAGGAGGTTGATTTCCCAGCCTGGGGTCTGACAGGCCAAATGCAGGAATCCTCAGAGCAGAGGCATAAACCAGATTGTATTTCCTGAACTTCCTACGAGGAATGGGATGGGATGTCTCCAGAAATGGCTTGGAAAGAGCAGCAGTGGCTCTCCTGCAAATCACGGCCCAGGCAGAAGGAAATCCCATTTCTGTACCCAAATTCTGGGTCAGTTCTGGCAATAAATGTAACTCCAGCAGGCAAATGGCACTGCTGGAGGCACAACGCGGCCAAAGTCATAATTCCCAAGTGCCTGGACGGAGAATTAAGGGAGCTCAAAGTCAAGCTGGTGAAATATTTTCACTTCCAGTAAAATATTCCCTTTACTGCTCTTAAGTAACAGTGAGGTCGATGTGCTTTGGCTCTGAAGCCTTACTTGGTAAATGCATGACGTATAACCAGCTCAGAAATGTTTGTAATTTATTTAATTTAATGTTGGTTTCATTCTTTCTTTTTGATAATAAAGAATGTGTGAACAATCATTGTCATCTTCTGCTGACTCAAGGGCAGGATTACCACGGCTGTTCCCATCTGCTCTTTGCCATCCTGGGACAGTTTATGCCATGGGAAGCTGGGATAAAGCTGCACTCTCAGTTCAGAACAGCTGTAAAGAAAATAAGAACTGTTCCGTTGTGCTAGCTGGTGGAATCAAGGAAAGAAGTGACAAATTCTGAAAAGCAGGTGGATTTAAAGTCTGTCAGGAGTGGGGCTGCACAACACAGAGACTCCCTGGGCTGTCCCTTTGCCAGTCCTGGCATCCTTCTGCCTCACTTGTGGCCCCAAGGAGCCTGGGGGTGGTTATTCCCCACAGGAACTCCTTTTATCCCCATCCTTTTGGGAGCAGCATCCCAAGATATTGGGAAGAGATTCGTCCCTCTGAGGGTGGGGAGGCCCTGGCACAGGGTGCCCAGAGAAGCTGTGGCTGCCCCACCCCTGGAATTGTCCAAGGCCAGGTTGGAAAGGGCTTGGAGCAGCCTGGGACAGTGGAAGGTGTCCCTGACATGGCAGGGGTGGAACGGGATGGGATTTAAGATCCTTTCCAACGCAAACCATGCCCTAACTCCGCGCTTCCCCCGGCCGCCGCCATATCCGCTGCAAACTACAGCTCCCAGCAGCACCCGCGAGAGGATCTGGTTAAGCCCGCCCCTGCTCCAATCCCATTGGTCGCCATCCCGACGGGGCGGGTGGCGATTGGCCATGAGCCACGCCCGTCAGCTGCGGGCGTGCAGCGATCAGTGATGGCGGGCGGGCGGCGGGCGGTGACGGTGGCGCTGCTGGCGCTGGGCTCGGTGCTGCTGGCGCTGGCGGCCGCCGTCCTGCTCCGCGCCTTCGTCCTGCGAGCCCCGGCCGGAGTCCCGCGGCTCTGGGCACGGAGCTCCGGCACCGCCGCCCTCAGCGCCGAGGAGCGGCGGGAGCTCAAGGAGGCGCTGCGAGGTGAGGGGGCCCGAGCGCTGTGAGCCCCCCTCGCCCCGGGACGGCCCCTCCTGAGGGGGCACCCAGGGAGCGGGGGGCGGGTGTGGAGGCGGCCGCTCCCCCGGTGCTTTCCCTGGAATGAACCGGGTGTTGGCTGCCAGCAGGGCTAAGGAAGTGATTGAAAATCTGTGCTGGGCACTGCTGAGGCCACGCCTCGAGCGCCGTGTCCCGTTCTGGGCGCTGCAGTTCAGGAAGGGTTAGAGCGTGTCCAGGGAATGGAGCTGGGAAGGGTTTGGAGAATCCTGAGGGAGCTGGGAAGGGGCTCAGCCCGGAGCAAAGGAGGCTCAGGGGGAATTTCTGGCTCTGCGCAACTCCCTGCCAGGAGGGGACAGCCGGGGGGATTTGGGATTTTATCCCAGGGAACAGGGACAGGAGGAGAGGGAACGGCCTCAGGCTGTGCTGGGGAGGCTCAGGGTGGACATCAGCAGGAATTTCCTCATGGAAAGGGTTGGAAGGGGCTGCCCAGGGGGGTTTGGAGGTGCCCATCCCTGGAGGTGTCCCCTGGACCGTGGCACTGAGTGCTCAGGGCGGGGATTGGGCACAGCTTGGACTCGATGATCCCAGAGGGATTTTCCAGCCTCAGCGATCCTGTGGTTCTCCTGAGCCAGCTGTTGCCCTGTGTTGATTTTCTCCACCGTTTCCTGCTTGTACACACAGAGTTTTTCCAGACACCCGTGAAGGCGTTTCCAGACATCCCCTTGTCCACTGGATAAGTCACTGTCGGGATTTTTTCCCCTTCTTGATCTTGCTCACCACTGCTATGAGCAGTCACAGGCTGTTTGTGCTGTCTGACGTAGAAGATTTGAGGGGTTTAGCTCTCAGTAGGGCTGGCACTGTGCAGGAAACCACAATCTGGCACCAGGTGATAAAACCCTGTGTGTAACCCTCATACCTTGCTGGTTTGTAGGATTTATTGCCTAGCAAATCATGTTTGCATTCTTTTTTTTAATGGGAAAACGAAGGCTCACAATAGATTTTTGTGTTAATTCATGAATCACACGACCTCAAAAGAATCCATAACCTCTCCTGGCAGCTGCTGTTTGGAAAGGCAGCTGGGGCTGAGTTACTCCCATGTTCTGCAGGACAGGGACTGGATGTTGAAGAGCCTGTTTAAATGACAGGGCAGACCAAAAGCGCCCTGTCTGTTTATGTAGGTTAATTTATAAAGCAGTATGGAGGTGTAATAACCATCACAACCTGCTTTACTCTTGAGAAAGAGCCTTGGACTGCCAGCTCAGCTGCCTGTTCAGCTGCCAGAGGAGTCTGTGGCTCTGGGGAATCAGATCACCCAAGCAAATTGCAGCTGCTCCTGGACAGTAGCATTTCTAAGGATATCATTCAACACTTCAGCATGAAAAGTGGAGTCAAATTGTCTGGAGAGATACCTTGGCTGAGCTGTTAGGAAATGCTGGTGGCTGCATGTGCACGGCCCAGCTGAAGCACATCAGTCTTTTTTTGATTGTGGCAGCTCGTGCTGTGCTGTGAAATAATGTTTAGAGCCTGGAGAAACACTCAGGAACATAAATGTACTTCCACTTTTGAAGTGCAGTTGGAGCTCTGTTTGATTTTGGTGCTGAGTGATCTCTGTTCTGTGTTTCTTTGAAGGAGCCATTAAAATCCCAACTGTGTCCACCTCTCCAGAGGATTTGAATACAACTGCCATGGCAGAATTTGGGAGTTACATTCAGAAAGGTACTGAACTTTCAGTCTTGGCAGTCTCTGCTGCTCTATTTTCATTTTCATGAACAAATTGAAGAGAGCATGTATAATTCCTGAATATAAGGGAAGAGATTTTTATATTTTTCCTGAAGAAAAGCCTGTCAGAAATGTCACACATGTGCCCTCTGCAGCAGTGGTTTGGGGGTATCAATGGCCCCAAAAGGTTCAAAAGCCTTTGTGGATTGGTGGATTTTGGTCCTTGAGATGGTTAAATGCCATAAAAAAATGAAAGAGAATGACTGCTGCTGCTTCAACCTAATTTTTTGACAGTTCCATCATTGCTCCCTGCAAAAGAGCTGCAGCACTGCTGAACAACAATTCTGGTTTTGTTTGGGAGAGTTTCAAATCCCAAGTGAGATGGATTGGTAGACGTGTGAGAACTTCTATTCTCTGCTGTGGCCACTCTTACTTACAGTCCCCCCCCGATGCTACCTAGATGACAACTCTATGAATAATGCTAAAATTGGCCATTACTGTTAATTTTTTCTTTTACATGTGTCTTTAATTTTTTTTTTTCCTTAACAGTCTTCCCGGCTGTATTTTCTTCAAAGTTCATCCAACATGAAATTGTTGGGAAATACAGCCACCTGTTTAGAGTCCAGGGCTCTGCCCCTGGCCTGCTGCCCTATATGCTGCTGGCACACATGGATGTGGTGCCTGCTCCCCCCGAGGGCTGGCATTTCCCTCCCTTCTCAGCTGCAGAGCACGAAGGTTTCATCTATGGACGAGGAACGCTGGATAACAAAAACTCTGCCATTGTACGTGTGCTTGGTAACGTCCTTCACAGAGATACAGCCTGGGAAAGGCAGAGGGGAGCAATCCATCCTCTTGGAATTCACTGTGTTGTCTCACCCACCCCTCCTTCTGGTAGGGATCAGTTCCTAGTTTGGATAAATTCCAAGTCCTGCAGTTTTCTCCTGACTTTTCCTAAGGATGGAGTGGAGTGACCGCTGTTGCTGAAGAAAAGAGGGTTAAAACTCATGAAGAATCAGGAGAATCATGTTCACAGATGCAGATGTATTTGGTTAAATGCCAGTTTAAAGTTTTATGGCACAGGTGGCCAGAGAAGCTGTGGCTGCCCCATCCCTGGGAGTGTCCCATGCCAGGTTGGAGCAGCCTGGGATAGTGGAAGTTTCCCTGCCTGTGGCACTGGATGAACTATAAGATCCCTTCCAACCCAAGCCATTCCATATTCTCTGTTTTTGAAACCAGAGATAGACCTTTTCCTTTTTCCCAGGTGTCACAGAGACACTCCAAGCCAAAACTGGCCCTTTGAGAAGGCTTGAGTTTCAAATTAAATGTGTCTATTTAATAAGATAGACAAACAACCCTGCATCTTTTATCCAGCCTGTGGCAGAACAAAGAGCTGTTGTACTAAACATATTTGAGAGGAAAGGATTCAGAAAAGATTGATCTGGCAAAGATTTCTCATGGGGAAAGGTTGATGGAAAAATTAATAAGGAAATTGTCCCTTTGTGACTTTGATGATGACTTCCAGGGCAGCCCTGTATTAAATTTGAACAGATGTTTAGTGTCACACAGGACACACTCCTAGAAAGTTTCAAGATGTTTAATCATCAATTTCAAAGCCTTGAAACTTAAGGTGCTTCATTCTGCTGTGAGCTGCACAAGTAAGTCCACAAATGGCCAAAAAAAACCCCCAGCAATTTCAGTGACCATTGCAAAAAATGGGTGCTGACAATATAGAGGTGATATGTGAAAAATTAAATAAATTGAAAAAGAGAGATGGAATAATAGAGCAAATGTATTTTTGTATATATATTGCCACAGCAAATGGTAGATTTAATTTCTCATCCTTCAGATTAAGTTTCTTGTTCTGTTTCTGCCATCTTGGCACTTCTTGTTCAAAACATGTTGCACCTTAAACCCCTGCATTTGGTAGCTCCAGTGGGAGCCAGTCTGGGTGTGTGACAGGCACTGTAAGGGAACAGTGAATTCTTGGATAATTCTGACTCTGGGGGCTCCCCGTGCAGTTTGTCCCTGAACCAGCTGCTCTGTATTTCATGTCCCTACCGTGGCACCTGTCAGAGCATTACTGATCAAAACCACTGCAGTGTCTTTTCCAAGGAATGGGAATATCCTCAGTGGGAGCTGTAGGAATCAAAGCTGAGCTGTGAGCAGCACAAGGGCTGTGAAAGCATCACAATTCCCTTCCATCACACTGCATTCTGTTGCATTTATTCTCCTTGTTGCCACACAGGGATGGTTCAGAACATTCTGCTTTTCCTGCAGGGCATTCTGCAAGCTCTGGAATTCCTGCTGAGGAGGAATTACAGACCCCGCCGCTCCTTCTATGTTGGCATTGGCCACGATGAGGAGGTATTTTCTTTCTTTTCCTTGAAACAACAACCTGTTTGCATTGTTCCTCTAGGTAATAAGGCTTAATTTTGAGACATTGTTTAGCTGGAAGGTCTTTCCTGTTTTTCTTGGTTCTGTGAGAGATACTGTGTCAGGCCCCAGGTCACAGTTATGGATTGATTGTTTGGCTTGGAGTGACATTCACAAAGGGTTTGGTGTGATGAGCAAAGGGAAAAGAACACTGGAGGGTGTCACTTCAAATTCTTTTCTGCAAGGAAGGTGCAGCAGGAATCCCATTTTGGAGACAGGAAAAGCTGGGTTGAGATTCTCATGGTTGTGCCAAATGTTCTGGAAGAACTGGCAAATATGTTCCAGTGGCACAGAGAGACAAGGAAGTTGGTTATGCACTGTCAAAATATATAGATAAAGAATTGTTAATAGTTGAAGTAAATAGGCCTGCAATTCCTAATCTATGGAGTTTATAGCTCTGAGATATCAAAATGAAAGCAGCAGTCAGTGACTCATCGATGAGAGCACTTCTCATCATGGCTATAAATTCATCTGCTATCAGGCCATTAACAATCTCCCATTAATTTTCCTGGAAGAATCTTTTATGGTTTCTCTGGAGCTGTTCCCCAGGGGATTTCATGCATTCCTTGTGCTGTAGCCAACAGCAAGGTGTTTTCCAGTTTTCCTCCCAGTGTTCTGCCTGGATCTGATCAGTTCCTCTGCCTGGATTCCACAGGTGTCTGGTCTGAAGGGAGCAAGGAAAATGGCAGCTCTGCTGGAAGCCAGAGGAGTGAAACTCTCCTTCCTGCTGGACGAGGGGAGTGCAGTACTGGATGGCATCATTGCAGGGGTGAAGAAACCAGTGGCTATGTAAGAGTGACCACCACGAACGTGATTCATTTTCAGTCATTAATTAGTGATAAATGACACTGTTGATGTCACTACAGAGTGTTTTCAAGACGTGTGGCAGCGTTGGTGCTGCTGGAGCTGCAGCAGTGGCACAAAGTGCAAGGCAGAGACCTTCAGCCTCTGCCTGCTGTCCCTCACAGTCATGCTGACAGAGGCACAATGTTCACTGGGCATTTTAACTCTGTGCTGTAGAGCTCTGCTCACTGCAGAAGCAGCCCAGACATCAGTCCTGCAGAGATCTAAACACTGTGTTAATGATTTGTTGTTGCTGCTTGAGTGGTTTTTAGCATACTGAAACTAGGCAGAGTAGTTATTTTTACCTACGGTCTGTGTGTGTGTGTGTTTGGAATTAAATTAGTCGTTTATTTGTTAATTAATTGATTAATTTATAATTGTCCAGGATTGCTGTCACAGAAAAAGGTTCAATGACACTGAACTTCACTGTGGAAAAAGAGCCAGGACATTCATCCTTTCCTCCTAAGGAGACAAGTATTGGCATTCTGGCAGCAGCCATGTCCAGGTGAGAGCTTCCCTGTCACGCGATGTCAAAAACAGTCAAAAAACCTCCTACATCACTGATATGTGACTTTTTAAATATTTGTGTTTAGAGTCTTACTCAAATTGCTGTTCTGTGTTTGAAATTGCAGCTTGTAGCTCACTTTGAAGGGCAGAAATGAAACTCCCAGTCAAGGAACAATTGCCAGGTGTCTGCAAAGTCTTTGCACTTCAGCTGTTCCAAATGTCAGCCAATTCTTTAAAAGTCAGACAAGTGCCGTCTGCCCTAATCTACTCTGTAGCAGCAGAGATTCCTTTGTTTGGGTGGCAGGATTTCTCTGGAATTTGTTCCTGCACATCCCTGCTACCTCAGCTGGGAGTTCTCCAAGCCAGTGAACGTGGAATAGAGTCATAATGTGACTGCAGAAATAATCTCTTTAAATCTCTGTGTAGATGTCAAATTGGCTAAGAAATACGTATTTTAGACAAACTGAATATGTCCAGACATGGTGGGATTTGTGTGCTATTTTTCTGGGTTTCCATGTATTTCTCGGAGCCAGGCTTTGGGGTTTTTCAGCTGTTTCTCAAAGGAAATCTTTGCACGTGACTGGAATGCTCAGAAATCTGTGGAGCTGTGCTTGCACATTTACTTACCAGGAGAGCAGAGTGTGATTGCATCTCCAGTAACAGGGATGCATTTCACAAATCAAATTCCTGACATCCTTGTGGAGCAGTAACAGCCAGAGAGTTGTTTTTTAACCTTTTCAGTGTTGATTTGTTTTGTAGGCTGGAGCAGAATCCCTTGCGCAACCTGTTTGGCTACGGACCAGAGCTCATGACTATGGAGCACCTCGCAGCAGAGGTGAGAGAAAGGCAGGATTTCATTCCCATTAGAGTAACCCAGTGAAGAATTTAGAGCACAGTTTGTAGAAAGGATAAAAAAAGATGATTTTTCTCCCAGATTGTTTCTGCTGGAATTGTTTTGTCCATATTCAAGTGACTACACTGTGCTCTTTACAAATGAAAACCTTCTGATTCGTGGTTTTGTTTCTTCCCCTTAGTTCAAGTTTCCTCTCAACATCATCATGAGCAATTTGTGGCTGTTCTCACCTATTGTCAGCAGGTAAGAAAAGAGATCCTTGATAAACATCCTCAGCCTCTCATCCATAAAAGATGAAGCCATTTCTAATGTTCCCAGGAAATCAGTTATTTTATAGTTTGGATAATTCAGTGGTTTCCTGTTAATAACCACTTTGTTAATTGAATAAGCCATCATTCGGCTTATTGCCTGTGGAATTATGGTACTTATTTTTTAGCAATATTCAACTTATTTGAAAATTTTTGTTTGTTTGTTTCTATTTTTGTAGAGTCCTTGCCTGGAAACCTTCCACCAATGCCTTGATCCGAACGACCACTGCAGTCACCCTGTTCAATGCAGGAATCAAGGTACTTTCATTTGGGTTTTTCTCCATGTAATTATGATGAGACAATTGGGACATTTAATTTCCACCTATTTATATCCAGTTATAAAATCAGTGTGGGCCCTGTGTGATGCCAGAGTCTCATTCTTACCTCAGATGTGCCTTGGATTTGGCTACAGTTGAAAATCACTTCCTTTCAGAAGTATCTGATCTCTGTCCACCACTGTTAATATTTTTAATATTTTAGCATAGACAAGAAAATGTGGTTTCTGCATAATCCTACAAGGTTTCAAAGGCAATATTTGAAACTGTCACAGTCACAAACACTTCCCTGACCCAGACATTTGTAGCACAGTCTGGGGTTTGCCTGAAGCGTGTGAAATGTGCACCTTGGACTGAGAGATAGCAGCCAGATCCTGCCCTGATAAGGAGGTGGAGCTGTCCAAAAATACTGGAGCCCTGGAAAAAACAGGCTGTGTTTGGTGTGTCCCTGAAAAAATCTGTGACTGAAAAGCATCACTGGACAGAAGATGCAGTGGCTGAACAGTGACACGGAGTGGCCAGGACGGAAGTGACACCCTGGTTCCTTGGGGTTTTTTCTAAAGATTACACATAGTTTTGTTTAACAAAGTTGTAACTATTCAGTCTGTAGATAAGAAGAGTTATTTCTTCAATAAAAATCAGTTGTTAAGTGACATATTTATCCAAATATGAAGCATGTAATGTGACAATGAGGTAAAAATATCACTTTAAAAAAAAATCCAGAGTTTCAGAATTTCTCAATATAAATTTTCTGAAGGGAGAGGGCTTAGCTTGAGATAAAAACTTCTATAGAAGTAACAGCGAACTTCATTTATATTGATTTGATGAGTATTTCTTTGTGAATTTATCTGCATTTTAGATAGAATTTACAGTGGTTTAGCACAGAGAGACATCACACTTGATGGAAACCGCGGAGCACCTGAGGCTTGCAGTTGTTTGAGCAGTTCTAAGTTTGCAGTTGGCATTTTATTCTGGTTTCACTTCCTTTGAAACTTTGGCCCTTCCTTTTTTCCAGGTGAATGTCATCCCTTCCTCTGCGAGGGCCACGGTGAACTTCAGGATCCACTCAGCTGAGACGGCTGCAGAGGTAGCCCTGAGCAGATCTCCTCAGCTTTTGTGCAGAGAGCACGTGGATCATCTGGGATGTGGAGTGGGAGCCTTAGGGTTTGTGACCTGGGAGAGTTTGGGAATCTTGCACACTGCAGGAGGTCTGACAGGCCTGTCCAGCCCAGGGCAGCTGTGAGATGTTTTCAGTACAAAACGTCTTCCCTCCCCAAGACTTTGCTGGAAGTTTCTCTCTCTGAAGGAGTTTTCTGGATTATTTGGATGCCATAATTTCCAAGAGCAGCAGGTTGAGCTCAGGGCTGAAGCAGTTCAGGAGTACCTTGAGACAGTGATATGCATCTGATTAAAAACTTCAGCTGAAGTATCAGCCATGCACTCAGAAGAGAGACTGACACACATTTCAGTCTGTATTTTCAGCCACAACTGACAGTTCACAGACAGATGTTTTCTGGAAAGCTGAACATCTGCTGATGTCTCTAAGGGCTGCTTTCTCATTTCTTGTGCTCCTTTTGTCTCTGTGTTTCACCCACAGGTGCTGGAGGCAGTCAGGAACACCATTGCTGATGACAGAGTGAAGATTGATGTGGTGGAGGCCTTTGACCCCCTGCCCATCAGTCCTTGGGATGAGCAGACATTTGCAGTCCATATTTTTCAAAGAACCATCCTGGACACTTTCCCAGATGTTGACAGTGTAGTCCCAGGTGACAGCAGGCACATGATGATTATTGTTTCCTCTTCTGCTTGTCCCTCCCCCAGCACTGCCTTGTTTCCATTTGCTGTGTACTCCTCCACCCCAGCTGTTAACTACTGGAAACAGCTGTTTTTTCCTCTTTTTATTCCATTCCCTCTTTATGCTTTAAAAGTTTTAATGTTGTTTTTTAGTAGTGGAAGTAAAAAAGCAAACAGGAAGCTGACAGAAACAATGAGCCTTGAATTGGGCTCTCTGCACATACAAAGGAATCTCTTCAGGGAAGAAAGGAATTGTGAGGGAGAGGAGGAGGTCTTCTTGCTTTAGTTCTTCTTTTATTGTTTTCATAGCTAGCAAAGCCATTCCTGCTTTTCTGTATTGTTCCTTATGATCCCAGCCCCTTCCCTTTTTTGCAGCTCCTTCCTAGCTCTGTGGTTGTTGGATTGAAGTTTGAAGTTTACATTTTTGGGGAGGCTGAGTCTCAAAGCTAGGGTTGAGCTGTGTGTTCAGGCTTAGGTTGAATTGTGTGTTCAGCTCCTGCTCCTGAAGGAGAGAATGTTCTCCAGGATGTAGCAATCACTGTTTCCAGTGATGCTTTGAGTGCAGGACTGTTATCATGTGCTTTTCTTCTCTCCTGGGGAAAGGTGGGTCACTTTTTGAAGTGCAGTTGTTCCTCTCCTGCAGAACAAACCCGAGGTTTGTTTTCCAGGCACGTGCATTGGAAACACGGACAGCAGGCACTTCACCAACGTCACCAAGGCCATTTACAGGTTCAACCCTCTGCTCCTGAACCAGGATGATCTCCCCAGGTACTGAGCTCTGCACGTGGGCAGCTCTCAGGGTGGGCCCAGGGAAAGAGGAGAGCCATGAGCAGTGGGCAGAAGGAAACCCAGCCTTGTGTACCTTGGCCTCACATGCTGTCAGGCCACCCATTTCCTGCAGATTTGGGTGCTGGGGATGGAAATTACCCTGGGACAGTGTCAGCCCTGGCTGTTTGTTCTTTCAAATGCAGGCAGGACCCATTTAGGTGTTTGATTCAGTGGTGCTGAGTGGATCCTTTGTGTGCTGCAGCAGTGTGAGAGCTATTCTTCTGGTAGTTGGCCTTGTCCTGCAGATTTATCCATGTATTTGGACACTTGCCACTCTGAATTGATTTGAAATTTCCTGAAGTTTTGTGATAACAACATCATCATACAAGGCATTGTTTGCTTATTTAGATTTCTCATTTTATTGAGGTGCAGATGATGCAGGAGTTGTGTGTTCTGGCTGTACAGGACAGTGAAAGAAATGGCCAAGAAATGGGCCATTAGGATTTTTTTAGTATTAGATTTTTAGATTTTTTCCAGACTTAGCTGTTGGGCTCTGAGCCTTTGAATCAGTACGTTTGGGTTGGTTACAGTTCAGTTTTTGGTCTCTATTGCTGTGTTTTTCTGCTGTGCACTGCTTTATGAAGTCCACAGCCAAGCAGGGTGCTGGGTTTGTGCAGTTGGGTCAGAAATTCCCCCTGAATTATGGACTGAAAAATATCCTTTTTCTTTCAGGATCCATGGGTTGAATGAGAGAATCTCCATTGAGAATTATGAGAAACAGGTGGAGTTCCTCTTTCAGCTGATCAAGAACTGTGACATTGAGGCACTTCCAGAGCCCCACGCCAACTCCCACGAGCTCTGAGAGACTTCTGAAAGAGCAGCTGCAGGTGGACTCTGGGACAGAGGGGGCTGAAGATGCAGTTTTGTCTCATGTATTGAGCTACAGCTGGAATTTGGGGTTATTTTATATTGTGGTTTACATACAGATGGGAAAAGTGCTGGTTGTGTGATAGGAACCTGGCCAAACCCAACAAATAACCCTGAGTTCTGCTCTCCCTGGTCTGACGTGCAGCCATTAATCTGACACTAATTTTTTTCAGCACTTCAAGCCTCTGATATTGGTAATCACTAAAGATCTAAGCTATAATCAGCAGTCACTCACCACTGGAAGGTGACTCATCCTGTGTGCTCCTGACAAACTGGTTTTTTATGGTGAGTGGATCTTTCTCAGGTGAGGACTCTGCCAGAAGCTCAGGGGAGGGTTTGTGACGTGGTGAACGGATTCCTGTCACTGGTACAGCCACACTGAGAGGTTCTTGCACTGCTGCTGGGCATGGGCTGCTTCCCAGGGGATTTTCCCAGGGGATTCTCCCAGGCTGCTTCCCAGGGATGATCTCACCAGCACTCATGGTTCTCTGAGCCAGTGTCAGTGTTCACTCCCATGGCTGCACTGATTGCTGACTCTCATTTTCAGGTGCTCCAGAACTTCTATGTTGTTGTAACTGAGGAGGTGCTGAAAACTTTCCTTCCCATGATTTTAGTGATTATTTTTTCCCTCCCTCACTCATGGTGTGGCTCAGGGTGTGTTGTGCAACTGGGTGTCAGAATAAGGGATTGCAGCTTTAAATGAGGAATTAAATCCCTGTTGTCTGCTCATCTCTTTTCTCGCTGAATCAGTTTATGCTTCTCTTTTGCTCTTCTGAGGACTTGATTGTGAAAGATGTGGAGCCCTTCAGTTTCTTCTAGTTCAGAGGGCTCAGAGGTTTGTTCCTTCACTGCCACTGCAAGCAATTTCCACTTTCCTGCTCAGTTTTTTTGGGAATCCTGGGCAAGGCAGCCCATGGATGTTGACTCTGCTTCATCTTGCACTTCTTGCCTACCTATGACAGCACTAAAGGGTTCAGCATTCCTTTGGCCTTGGCAGTTGAGGTTACCAGTATTAATTAGACAAATAATTTATTTAATCAGTTAATCAATTCTATCAATAAATAGTTAACGAAGTGATGTTAGCCAAAGAAAAGCCTGAAAGCTACTGTGTGACAGTGACAGTGTCTGTGCTGCAGGGACCAGTGCAGCTCCTCCTGCTGCACAGATGTGTCTGTTTCTCAGAGCTGAAATTATGCACTGCAATGGATGGATGTTCTGCTCTAAATTCATACTGTGAAATGTGCTGGAATGTACAGGAAATACCCTGAAATGTATCCTGAAAAACACTGATGGAACTGTGATTCCAATTCTTTCCGTTCACCGTTCTCTTATTTATTTGTAGTCTGATCTTATCACTGTGGCCAGAGGGCTCCAACTGTATCACCTACTGAATAATTTCAACAAAACTGACAGTTTCATCTAATAAAATGAGGAATGTGAATTCTTTTCTGGTGATTATTTAGTCTTTTTATGTAGCTATGTAATTGCAGTGAAGTCATTTCCACACCTGAGCAATCCATAAAGTTTCCATCAAAACAAACCCACCTATTTTCCAGCCAGCTTTAATCTTTGCTCCCTTTTCTACACAAAATCAGCTCACCCCGGCCAGGCATTGTTGGGCAGTAAATAGTTTGCATCTTTTCTGGTTTGCTGCACTTTGGGATTTGTTCAGCCACGTGTCTGTGGCTCTTTTGTGGAGGTGTCACTGCTTCTGTGAGCTCCTGTGTGCAGGCACAGCAAAAGTGATGTGTCAGGGCACAGCACTGAATGGAACACAGCCCTGGCAGTGGGAGGGGCAGAGAAGGATTTGTTGTTGTTTTTTCTCTGGCAAATCTCTGTAAAACTGAGTTTAAAGCCTTTGCTTTGGCTGTGGCTGTTTGGGTCAACATTGTGTAACAGCTGATGGTTGTACTGCCAGTCAGAGGGACTGGAAAAATGGGAGTACAGGGAGAAAAAGGGAAAAAAATCTCATGAGACAGCACAGGTTGTGAAAATCCTGACCTGGGTCACGCTGTTGTGGTGTGGAAGGAGGGATTTCTTGCCTGTTGTTCCAGCAGATGTGTCCTAAAGACATAAAGCATCCTTTCTATCCTGTAATCTTCTCCCAGCCAAAAAACTCCTCACCTCTGTTGTGGTGAGGATTTCTTATTTAAGGGAGAGGATTCATTTTGCTGCTGAAGGAAAAGTGGAGGGCAGAGGGTGCTGGGAAGGCAGGGCTGGGTTTGGCAGCTGCTGTGTGAATGTGTGCCATGAGATTTGGCTGGGGCAGCTCCTTGCAGAGCTCATTAAGTGCTGCTCATCAGCCAGGCCTGGGATCTTGCAGTGCTTCTGCACTGGGGACGTGCTCAGCAGAGCTTTGCTGCAACCTCAGGGGCCACTAAAGTGCTTTAAACAGACCCTGTCCTGCAGGATGCACTGGGCAAACAGCACATTCCCATCTTTACCCATTTTCCCAGTCCCTTCTGGTGATTATCTGTGCTTTTTCCATGGGGCAGCTTTGCCTTTGTGTTCTTAAGCCTCTTTATTTTATCACGTTTGCTGCCAGGTCGTGGTTGTGTGACACAGTTCCAGGGAGTCACTCAGCATTTGGTGTGTGCACACAGCTGCTGGTGGAACAGATCCCTTCCCACCCCATTTCACTGTCCCAGGAGATGTTTCTGAAAACGTCATTTTTCCTAAGTGGAGTGTGAAATTCACTTAATAATAGCAATAATATGAATGATGCCTTTTCTGTTAAGATCACCTCCAAGCTTGCATGGTGTGAGCAGTTACTGGAGAGTGCCAAGCACATGATGAAAACACAGATTAATGACTCCAGGAGCTATTCTTCTTGTGTTGTAGTGAGTCACTGTGCCTTGAGCAGGGAGAGCAATTACCTCTGACTCAGAGAAGGAAGGAAGAGCCTGATTTTCTGCTCTCAATTCAGGTAACTCAGTCATAGTGACAGATATGATTGGAGCACTGTGTTAGCCCATTTCCAGCATGTGTTACATCCATGGCAAGTTCCTTTTGGCCCTGCTTGTCTCCAAGTCTGCAACATTGATGTTCTTGTGCCAGCACTGGCTCCAAGTGAGCTGTGTGCAGTTGTCACACTGCTGTGGGCCAGCTGAGCTGGGCCTGCTACACCCTGGGGGAAAAGTCACATCCCACACCTGCATTTTCTAAAGAAAGCCCTGTTGCTGGGCTCTCTTTTACAGAACTTGGTTTATTTTCAGCCCCAAGTGGCCGTGGGGAGTTCAGGCTCAGAGCTGGAGGAACAAGGTGTTTACAGAGGTGTTTCCTCCAGCTTTGCATTTGACACTTGGATTCTTGGCTCATCTTTTGCTGGTTCATTTGATATTCCATGGAGCTGCTGAATTCCATTTTCTCCAGCAGGTGCTGTGAAAATTTCCCTGGATCAGTGCTGTGGAGTGAGACATCCACTGAGAATCTGGAGGCTGCTCAGTCACAGCCTGTGGTGCCCTTTGCTGTTAGAGGGGAGCATTCCTCACCTGCAGCTCAGCCTGTCACCCTGAATTCTCTGGTTTCCAGTGCTGCTTGAACCCTGCACAAATTCTTGCCAATCTCTTCAGCCCTTGCTGCTGCTCTGGAACTTTTACAGAATTTTTGTGCCTTCAGTCCCAGATTCAGGCTCTGGAATCAGCCCTTCAGAGATGTGCTGCTGTGAGGTCTCTGCAGCACTGGCAGCTCTGTGCCACCACCTCAGGGCCTGCCGTGGTGCAGAGGTGCTGCCCAGGGAAGGATTTTCCTGGCTGAGCAGCTCGGGGAGGGCTGTGTGACACCGGAGCAGGGGCTGGGCTCGGCTTTCCGCTCCCACAGCTTCCCGGGGCAGCGGGAGGCAGAGATAAAGGGCTCAGCGTGGTGGGGAAGGGAGGGCCCTGCTCCCTGCAGATCCCTCTGCTGATTGCAGAGCTGAGCTCAGAGCTGTGGTGGGGGGCCCAGAGGAAGCTGCAGTCACTTCTCAGCAGGAAGGAAAATGACCACATGGAAGGCTGGTTAGAGCAAGGGGCAGGGGACAAAGGGAAAATGCTCCTTGGCGCTCAGGGATTTGCTGTGGGGTTGGTCACAGGGCAGGGGGTCTTAAAAGTGACATTCAAAGCATGCAGCTTTTCCCAGGGTGCTTTTCATGCTTCTTTTAATTTATGTTTTTAACCCAGCACAATGGGGTGGTTTATTGCAGCCCTGTAGATACTCAGGTAACTTGAAAACTGTGCCTGGCCTTGCACTACAGAGATGATCCCATGGAGGGGCCTGGCTCAGATATTCTGGCTCTGATATTCTTCCTCCTGGATTTTTAAATGTTGGTACTCCAAGACTGCCTTGGTGTAGATAAACATGTTAATCCAAAATTCTCTTAGGGATTTTGGGAAGTTAGAGGGTCTTCATGGAGCAGGAAATAGGGTGGAATTAAGAGATTATTGTGTGGTTTTTTTATCATCAGTCTCTGGTCTGGTCAGCATTGTGGTATCAGTGTTTTCTTCAGCCTAATTCTGACTAGAAATGAATTCCCTCCCAGCCCCTAACTGGAACAAAGCTGACATGTGAGGCACATCCCCAGTGGCTCCATGACAGGTGTCCCTGTCCCTGCTGCCCCACCGGATCTGCTGACCTTGTGGAACACAGGAAAGCCAGGCCCAGGTGCTCTCACGTGGCCACCAGCCCCAGGGGATGACCTGCCAGGGGCTGCCCTGTGTTTGTCACAGCAGGCCCAGCACGTGGGGGACACAGGAACATAGCTGGGACCTTGGAAAAAAGGATGGAGATGGGTTTGTTTGCTTCCAGGATGGCAAAACAGAACTTCCTGCATCTGCATTTCCCCCCAGCTCAGGGCCAGCTGCTGATGTCACTGCCTGCCCTCATGAGCTGCTTGTGCCCTGCAGTGACATCTGAAGGGGCAAGCCCTGCTCCATGACCTGCTCAGGTTTGTTTACCTGCTGAGATTCCTGCTTGCAAGGAATTAAGAGCCCAGGATCCTTGCTGAGAAGCAGCTGGGGCTCCACTTGGGTTGTGACAGGCAGTGGTGGAGCCAGGACAGGGAGCAAAGGCACCTCTCAGGGCACTGACACTTCTAGATCAGGATTTTTGGGGTGACTTTGCCCAAACCCTTTTATCCTGCTGGACTCTCCTGTGAAAGGGGCCCCCGAGGCCATTCCTGAGTGCTGGCCCAGAGCTGGGCAGTTCAGCAGTGCCAGCATCACGTGGCTGCTGTAAAACACATGGGCACCACATTCCAGGAGACATTCCATGATCCAGCACGGCTCAGTGGTCAACTCCTTCCTTTCCAAACATTTTTGTTGCCTTGTGCTACCTGCTCCCTGCAATTGGAAACCCAATTTCCTGCCCTTTCATCCTCTGCTTTTTTGATCTCAGCCTCGCTGGTGGGGGTTTTTATCTATTTCTGTTTTCTTGTCTCAGGCAGCTTTTGTCCCCACACTTCCACTTCCTGAGCCTGCAGCTGGGGAGCAGCGAGGTCACATTTGGGTGCACGTGGTTTTTGGGGAGGTGAGGGAAGAATGGAGGCTCTATCCCGGGGGAGGGATGGATTTTCCAGGTCAGGAAGGAAAGATGAAGGTGGAAGCAGAGTCCTGCAGCCAGGTTTGTTTGGACAAAGGAGAAGGGAGGCTGGGCTGGAGGCAGGTTTGGAACTGCAGTCCCAGCTGGAGTGTGGAGGTTGGCTGTGGCTGGAGTTGTGTCTCTGGATGTCTCAAGTTTTCCATGAGTTTTTTTTTGCTGGTGGAAGTCCTGAGAATGAGTGAAATCACCCCAAAGGCTCCTCATCCCTTGAAATCCCAGAATCCCAGGATGGTTTGGGTTGGAAGGGACTTTAAATTCATCTGTTCTACCCCTGCCATGGCAGGGACACCTCCCACTGTCCCAGCTGCTCCGAGCCCCATCCAGCCTGGCCTTGGGCACTGCCAGGGATCCAGGGGCAGCCCCAGCTGCTCTGGGCACCCTGTGCCAGGGCCTGCCCACACTTCCAGGGAGGAATTTCTTCCCTATATCCCATTTCACCCTGCCCTCTGGCAGTTTGAAGCCATTGTCCCTTGTCCTGTCACTCTCTGCCATATAAAAAGTCCCTTCTCAGTGCTGCTTTCTCTCATCATCTGTCCTGTTCTCCTCCACAGGTTGCTGCCATCCCCTTCTCCAAAAGCACCAAACATTCCAGGAGAGCACCTCGCTGTGCCCAGTTCCTGATGGGAGCAGACAGAACCGAAGCAGCAGAGCCCCCAGCTTTGGGTCACAACAGATCCCTGCCCACGACTGCTTGGGTTTCCTTCAGGAATGAAGCCAGCAGCTCCAGGCACGCCTGAGTCCCCGTGTCCATGTGGGAATGTGGCTCCCGTGCTGCCCTCCCCTTCCCCCACACACTTCCAGTGGCCCTCCAGCCACCCTCATTGGCCCAGAGCATGTCTCCAAGGCCTGGAGCTGGGGTCACATCATCACTCTGAGTAATAACTCGCTGCTGACTGTTTCCTGGGAGGAAAGGAAAGGCAGGAAGGAAAAACAACTGCTCAAAATTTCCACTCATGACAAGAAAAAAAAAAAAAAAAAAAGGGGAAAAAAAAGGAAAGCATGAATCAGAGGAGCTGGTTCATTCAGGAACACGGAATTCTACAGAGCAATGAGGACCTGACCTCTGTAGCAGGAGTTTTTACGCTCTTTATTTATTTGTTGTGGGACAGTTTGGCATAAATAGAGGCAGAGTACGTGACAATATTGCTGACTTTTTGTTCTGGCAGAGGCCTGAAATCCAGCAGGTACCACTGAGCACGTTGGTGCTCCTTGGCCTGGATCCAGCCGTGCTTCCCTGGATGGGGGGTCTGTGGAAGCACCCCTGGGGGTGGCATCACCGGGCACCTCTGGGCACCTGTGAGCTCCCTGTCCCCTGCAAGGGATCCCCGGATGGCCCAGGTGAGAGCAGGTAAAGGCATGGGGGGAGGGATGGATGGACAGATGGATGGATGGATGGACAGCAGGATGGATGGATGGAGGGATAGACTGGAGGATGGATGGATGGACAGCAGGAGGGATGGAGGATGGATGGATGGATGGATGGATGGATGGATGGATGGATGGATGGATGGATGGAAGGATGGATGGATGGATGGATGGACGGATGGCAGAGTGGATGGATGGATGGATGGATGGATGGATGGATGGATGGATGGATGGATGGATGGA
>VWZV01007386.1:108094-120928 GCA_013397155.1 Irena cyanogastra
TCTAGCCAGGTAGGAATGCTTGGCTCCTCCCCCTGGGTGGAGCCTCTCCCAATGGGATGATGTCATTGTGTCAGCCATGCAGGGACACTCAGTGGCCCATTAACAGCAGATAATTAATAATTAATGGACCATAAACAGCAGAGATCTCCTGGAGGGAGGATTGGGTGTGGAAGAGATGAGGCAAACTGCCCAATGAACAGCAGATAACTGCCCCAGCTCTAACAGATGGCAATAGAACACACACTTATCTTTCAGTGCAGGACAGCTGGGCAGGTAAAATGCCCAAAATTCCCTGTGTGAGTGACAGCAGGCAGCAGAGCCTGGGGTCCAGCCTGCTGGGAAGGTGTTTCCACCTCGCTGAGCTGATGGGATTTGGAGGATTAATGGTCCTTAAGCTTTGCTGGCAGTTCATTCCTCTGCTGGGGCCTGGGGGCACGGGCTGGGAGCTGGCTGGGATCCAGCTTTTCCACTAGGAACTGGGTGCAGGAATGTCACCAGAGCAGGCTGGCAGGGGCCTGGGGACAGCTGGGGAGCTGGCAGGGGAAGTGACAGGCTCTGCAAGTGGTAGAGATCACAGCTGGGCCTTTCTCTGGTCACCCCTGAGTCTCCTTTTCTCCTGCTGGAATTGGCTCTGGTCATGGAGCTGGATCCAGTGTGGAGGATTTGGGTCAAATGTGGAGGAGTGGAATCAATCAAATGTGGAGGAGTGGAATCAATCAAATGTGGGGAGTGGAATCAATCAAATGTGGGGAGTGGAATCAATCAAATGTGGGAAGTGGAATCATCAAATGTGGGGAGTGGAATCAATCAAATGTGGGGAGTGGAATCAATCAAATGTGGGGAGTGGAATCAGTCAAATGTGGAGGAGTGGAATCAATCAGATGTGGGGAGTGGAATCAATCAAATGTGGGGTTGTTGGATCAAATATGGGGAGTTGAATCAAAGGTGGGGAATTGTTGGATCAAATACAGAGTTTGATCAAGTGATATATTAGTGCTTATTAGGTTTACTTACTTTGGCAGTGCAGAAATGCCTGTAGATCAACCCAAAATGAATGTTTAGGTTGCTTTAGCCAAGTCAGCAGGCTCCAACACTGAAAGTTGAACCAGCTGGAGCCCAGACAAACCCTTTACAATCTGTTTGGTGGGAGTGCCAGTGCCAGTGCCACCCAGTTGTGACAGTTATTGGTGCGAGGCTGCCAACGAGACACATCCCATAAACAATTGGTGGTGCTGGGCCCCTGATCTGCTTAAAGCACACTCTGAACCTCAAGAATTTGGGCTCCTTGTTCATCCCTGCGGGCCAGGCAGGCTCTGACAGCTCCTCAGAGCACTCTGTGAGCCCAGGGATTTCTCTGTGCTCTGCCCTGGAGCTGAGCAGGGCTGGAGAGGGACCCACACCCTCACCTGGCAGGGATAGGGACAAGGACAGGGACACCCCCTCCTTCTGTAAAGCATCTCCAGCCTGATGTCCCTGTGTCCCCATGCTGGGAGCTTGGCATCTTCCACCTGCAAGGTGTTTGTTGGAATCTGAAATGCAAGGAGTTTGTGGAACTTTGGTAGAGTTTAGAATTAAACCCAGGATTTGATCTGAGACCTTGGAAAAGGCTTCTAAATTTAGGTGCTAGAAGTGAGAATGTGGATTTGTAGTTTAAAGTTAAGTTAAGAAGAGGAAAGTTTAGAGTTTTAGAGTTTAAGATTATAAAAATAAAAGTAGTTACAAAGGTAAACAAGGAGTTTAGAATGCAGCACTGTAGATTTGTGTGTCATAACATGATTGGCTAAGAAAGCTTATACTGTAACATGGGTCCATAAGACAAAATATTTAAAGATTGGGTCAAAAGCATAAATATCCTTGTTGGCAGTGTTTTATTGATCAATAAATCTTTAAAAGGTCTTGTAACAGGAGGTCTTGTGACCTTCTGAGCCATGCAGTGAAGATGTGAGTCAAATTCACCCTTCCTGTCTATGTAGAAGATAAGAACAATAAATCAAATCATCTAAAAATCTCAGAGGTCCCATCTCTAACTCCTTCAAAGTTCCTTCAAAAATCCCCATAGGTGAGAGTGGTTTCTCACACTCTGGGTTTCTAATTAGTGCTGCTTTAAGGCAGCTCAGAAATTCCTTTCACAATTAAGAGGCAAAACCCCCCCATTAGTTAAAGGATTAAGTGACTACAGCGAGGTTATGTTAATCCCAGCCTAATTGCCATGTGGCTGGAATTTCAAGGTCAGGATTCACATGGAGCTCAAATTCCTGGGCTGGATGTGCTGCTCCAGTCAACTTTTTGTTGGTTTTTCCCCCATTCCTTCCTCTTCTCTCCCCAGAATTATTTGGGAGCATCTCAGTAAAAGGAGCTGGCAGCTCTCAAGCCCATCCAGCAAGGAGAGCAGAGGATTAATTAATCATTGATTTCTGGGTTTCTTTTCCACCTGAGAGGAGGAAATTGCTGCTGTGCACGAGTTTGGTGCTGTCAGGCAGCACCTCCAACGTGCATTTCCCACTGCAGTGTTTGAGCCTCTCCCTTGTTTCCTGAGTTCCTTGTAATGATGCAAATTGGATTTAAACTTACCCATCCTTCCCATAAAAACCCTGGAGGTGGCAGGGAGGAGCAGAGCTCGTGCCCTGCAGCGATTCCTCTGGGTTATTTTGGATGCACACCAGGAATTAAAGCAGTTTCCACCTCCTGGTCGTCCTGCTCAGCCTCTCCCCGTGCCAGGTGACCCCTGTGCCACGGCTCTCCGTGTCCCCACGTGTCCCCAGCCTTGTGGTCACAGCTTTTCCCAGGAGCAGGAGGGTTTGCTGCCAGCTGTGCCCCACGTGCTGCTGCTCCAGCTCAGGGCACGGAGCTGACCTGGGGCTCTGCACCCCTGGCCAAAGGCAGCTCGACCCAGCTGGGCCAGCAGAGTGAATTCCATGAGAAATGCAGCGTGTGGCTGCTGTGAGATCTCTCTGTGGCTGCTTTTGCAGCATTCCCAAGGGATTTTTGGTTGGTGTTGGCTCCCCTCTGCACTCCCTTTCCTGCTGGATTATTCTCCTGTGGGAGCTGAGGGTTTGAGGTCCTCTCCTGCTCCTGGCACGCAGGAATTTGGCTGTGAGCAGGTGTGAGGTGCTGCCAGGCTGTGATGGGCTCTGATTTCCTCTTGCAGGCTAATATTGGCCAAATGGATGCACCCAAAGAGCTCTGGAAGATGGTTACAGGGAACATGGCTCTGATCCAGGTAGGTAGAGGGAAGGGAATATTTACAGCTGGGGCTAGCCCAGCTTTGGCAAATGGGGGAGGCTTAAATGCCTGTTTTTGCTGTTTGCTGTCAGTATTCTGTGGCTGATGGGGAGGCAGGAGGCACCTTTGTGGCCCTGCAGGTTGGACTGGGTGTTGCCATGCTGGATTCTGATCCCCCTGGGTGGGGTTTCCCTCTCAGAATCATGGAATGGAACCATGGAATGGTTTGGGTTGGAAGGGACCTTAAAGCTCATCCATTTCCCATGGGCAGGGACAACTCCCACTATCCCAGGCTGCTCCAGCCTGGCCATGGGCACTTCCAGGGATGAGGCAGCCACAGCTGCTCTGGGCACCCTCTCACAGAATCACAGGTTGGAAGAGACCTTCAACACCATCAAGTCCAACCCAGCCCCAACACCTCAACTAAACCCTGGCACCCAGTGCCACATCCAGGCTTTGTTAAACACACCCAGGGATGGTGACTCCACCACCTCCCCGGGCAGAACATTCCACAACTTTATCACTCTTTCTGTAAAAAACTTTTTCCTGATATCCAGCCTAAATTTCCCTTGGTGCAGCTTGAGGCTGTGACCTCTGGTTCTGTCAGAGCTGCCTGGAGAGAGAGCCCAAGCCCAGGTGGGCACAGGCACCTTTCAGGAGCTGTGGGGAGTGCTGAGCTCAGCCCTGAGTCTCCTTTTCTCCAGGCTGAGCACCCCCAGCTCCCTCAGGGCTTCCTCACAGGGTTTGTGTTCCAAACCCCTCACCAGCCTCGTTGGCCCCTCTGGATGTGCTCAGCCTCTCCCCACCCCCTGGGGCTGTTTTGGTGTCTTGGTGACCCTGTGCTTTCCATCTCCAGGTCCAGGCCACCGTGGTTGGCTTCCTGGCCTCCATTGCAGCCGTGGTGTTCGGGTGGATCCCAGATGGGCACTTCAGCATGGACCACGCTGTCCTGCTGTGTGCCAGCAGCGTGGCCACTGCCTTCATTGCTTCCCTGGTCCTGGGTGAGAGTCACCCCTCTGTGCACCTCCTCCTGAAATGTCAACCTCCCCTCGGCCTTATCCTGGGTTTTTTGCCTCTCTCTGGCTGCAGGCCTGGTTATGATTGGGGTGATCATCGGCTCCAGGAGGATGGGGATCAATCCTGACAACGTGGCCACGCCGATTGCTGCCAGCCTGGGGGACCTCATCACGCTGGCTCTGCTGTCAGGGATCAGCTGGGGCTTGTACAAGGAGCTGGGTGAGGAGCAGCAAAAGGCCTTTGTCTCTGCTGTGTCTCCCTCTCATTTCACCCTCTTGCTCTGCCCTCTCTGTTCCTGAGGTCTGTGGGATTCCTGCTCTGGAGCTCCCTCAGTTAGGCCTGGCTCAGGTTAGGGCAGGGGCTGGACCTTTTCACTGCCTTGTACTCCTCCTCCTCTCCAGGTGAGGTGGTCAGGGAGAGGTTGGCCCCTTCCAGGTGCTCAGCTGGGGCTGGAGCAGTGGGAGAAGCAGATTTGGATTCCATCTGCTGAGCTGTCAGCTCCAGCTGGGGATCCTCAGGGCAGAGCTGCAGCTGCAGACTCTGAAATTCCTCCTCCTTCCTTCCCTGGGACGTAGGGCTGTGACTCAGCCAGGTTCATGCAGGGGTGAAGGAAGCAGCCCTGGGAGATCCTGCCCAGGAGTGGGAAGAGGGGATGAGCAGCTGGAATTGCAGAGCTCTCACTCAGATCTGCTGGCAGACAGATCCAAGTGTTCTACTGGGCACAGCTGTGGCAAGGAACCAGCAGGTCCTGCAGAGCCCAGGCTGGCCTGGACTTTCCCTGCCCTTCCTGCAGCTCCTGAGAGACGTGGCCTTGATTTCTCTGCTTCTTCTCCTCCTCCTCCCCCTGCCCAGAGAGCAAAGCCTACGTGAACCCCTTGGTGTGCGCCTTCTTCCTGTCCCTGCTGCCCATCTGGATCATCGTTGCCAGGAGGAATTCTGCCACCAGGGAGGTGCTGTACTCGGGCTGGGAGCCCGTCATCATCGCCATGGCCATCAGCAGGTGGGCCTGTCCCTGTCCCCAGAGCCCCCCCGGGGTCATCCCAGCACTGACCTCCCCCTCTCCCCCTGCAGTGTCGGGGGGCTGATTTTGGACAGGACGGTGTCGGACCCCAACTTTGCTGGGATGGCAGTTTTCACACCAGTCATCAATGGTGAGTCCTGCTCAGCTCTGGCAAACTGGGATTGTCTGGGATTTCAGGACAGTCATTCTCTTTTGGGGTGCCAGGGGCACACAGCTCTGTGTGTCATCCTTTCACCCTTTGCTCTGGGCAAACTGGGATTGTCTGGGATTTCAGGACAGTCCTCCTCTTTTGGGGCACACAGGCTTGGCTGCCCCTGTGCCACCCTCCCAGGTGACAGGCCTGGGAGGCTGTTCCCTAAAAAACCACATTTCCAGGGACTTCTTAATTCCCTTATTCCTCCTGCCTGGTGGAACACCCCCATCTTCCTAAATATTTGCCTTGTGGCACCTGGCAACACAAAGATTTGTATTTGTGCCTTGGAGTCAGGAAATCTGATTGGTTCTGGTGTAAAGTTTTCACTTCCTTTCTTCCTGATGAACCAGGAAAACTCATTTTTAAATTGTTTTTTGCAATAGGTGGAGTTAATTCTGAGCCAGTGCATCTTGTGCTGGTTTGCTTTCACAGTTTCACGTGAAAAATTATAGTTTTGAACTTCCTGTGTCTGTTTTGGTGCCTGACTCCTAATTTTTCTGCAGTAACAGAACTGCTTCAGTTTTACTTAGGGGCTTGAGGGGAAAAGCCACAGCTTTGTCCCAGCTCTTCACATCCTGCAAAAGCAGAATTGGTGTCAAAACCAGACTGTCCTACATAATCCCAGCAGCTGGCACTTCCAGATCTGCTGGCTCTTGGGAGGAGCTCCTGGAAGTGTCTGGGCCATCCCCTGAGTGCTGTTTGTGCCCTGCAGGTGTGTCATAGTTGAGACAGTCACAATCCAAAGCAACACTGCATTTTCAGAGGGCTTCAAACCCTGTTTTACCACAACGTGCATGTTTTTATGCATTCTTACAGAACTCCTGAGTTTACACTTTGCTCATTGGTCACAAGAGACAAAGTGTTTATTGGAATAGACAGTTGCAGGTTTCTCTTCTTCTTTTTTCTCTTCTCTTTTTTCTCTTTCTTCCTTATTTTCTTTTCTTTTCTCTTATTCTTTCTTTCTTATTTTCTCTTATTCTTATTTTCTCTTACCTTCTCTTCTTATTTTCTCTTACTTTCTCTTCTTATTTTCTCTTATTTTCTCTTCTCTTTTTTCTTTCTTTCTTATTTTCTGTTACTTTCTCTTCTTATTTTCTCTTCTTTTTCTTTCTTATTTTCTCTTCCTTTCTCCTACTCTTTCTTTCTTATTTTCTGTTACTTTCTCTTCTTATTTTCTCTTCTCTTTTTTCTTTCTTATTTTCTGTTCCTTTCTCTTCTTATTTTCTCTTCTCTTTCTTTATTTTCTCTTTCTTTCTTTATTTTCTCTTTCTTTCTTATTTTCTCTTTCTCTTCTTTTTCTTTCTTATTTTCTCTTCTTTTTCTTTCTTATTTTCTCTTCTTTTTCTTTCTTATTTTCTCTTCTTTTTCTTTCTTATTTTCTCTTCTTTTTCTTTCTTATTTTCTCTTCCTTTCTCTTATTCTTTCTTTCTCAGTTTCTATGTCAACGACTTTGGTAGGAAATCCTTTCAGGGTGAACATGGATCCTTGTACCAAACTCCTCCGTGGCTCACAGACGTCGCTGTAAAACCTCTTCCACAGGTGTGGGTGGCAACCTGGTGGCAGTGCAGGCCAGCCGCATCTCCACCTACCTGCACATGAGTGGGGAGCCTGGAGACAGCCCTGGGACAGCCCCTCGGAGGTGCCCCAGCCCCTGCAGCACCTTCTTCAGCTCAGGTACAGCCTGCAGTGCCAGCTGGGCTCCCTGGCTGGTGACACTGTGACAACAAAGGAGCCCAGCCTGCTTGGAGCTAGGCTGGTGCTTCCCTGCCCAGTGCTGGGCTCTGCTGGGGGGGAATGTGGGTGTGGAGTGTCCTGAGCTGGAGGGGACCCACAGGATTGTCCAGTGCAGCTCCTGGCCCTGCAGGACACCCCAAAATCCCTGCCAGCCTGCAGAATCACGGAATGGTTCGGGTGGGAAGGGACCTTAAATCTCATCCAGTGCCACCCCTGCCATGGCAGGGACACCTTCCACTAGCCCAGGCTGCTCCCAAGCCCTGCCCAAGCTGGCCTGGGACACTGGCAGGGTGTAACTCAGGCCTGGTGTCCCCTCTGCAGACGTGAACTCCCGCTCTGCCCGCGTGCTCTTCCTCCTGGTGGTGCCCGGGCACCTGGTGTTCCTCTACACCATCCACTCCATGCAGGGGGGACACACCACGCTCACCCTCATCTTCATCGTGTTCTACATGACAGCAGCACTGCTCCAGGTGAGCTGGGACCCCTCAGGGGACTGGGCTGGCTCAGGGGACACGGGTGTCACCTGCAGTGGGGACTGCTGGGGTGCAGAGACCCTGTCCCTGCCAAGAGATCTGTGCTGGCAGGGGGATCCCAGGTCCAGCTCCTTCCTGGACACACAATTTTCCCCAAGTCCAGCTCCTTCCTGGACACCTGGACACACAATTTTCCCATCCTGCCATTCCTGGGGAGTTTACAATCTGCCTTTTGTCTCCTTTAAGTCCTTTTGATGGCCAAAGTGTTTCCCTCCTCATCTGTCCCGGGGGTGATTTGGCAATTTGGAAAGGCCTGGTGGGGAAAAGGGAATGTGGGATTTGCAGGGAATGTGTGCCCTGTGCTGCCCTTCTCCCTGGCATTTCCTGGAGCTGTGGGAGCCCACAGGGCTGTGAGGGACGCACAAAACCAAAGGCTTGAGAGGATCCACTGCACATTTTGTCTGTCTTTAAATACCAACGTGAGCCTCTTGCTGCACTGGAGCACGTGGAGGAGAAAATCCTACTTTGACAGGGCTGAAAAGTTATTCCTTTAAAAGAGGTGTTCCTTTGGAAAAGTTATCCTTTGGAAAAGTTATCCTTTGGAAAAGTTATTCCTTTAAAAGAGTTGTTCCTTTAAAAGAAAGAGTTAATCCTTTAAAAGAAGGAGTTATTCCTTTAAATTCCTCTAACAAACCAAAATTTACTCTTTTATTTCTGGAAGCTGGGTGTTCCTGGCCCTGCCTGAGCAGTCCCCTCTCTGCCCCACCTCTCCTCAAGCTTCTTCTGGTTAGAGCTGAAAATTCAGGTGCAAGATTGAGACTTTTTGGTGGTGAGGTGCCAGTTTAAGCCCAAATTGGGTGGTGAGAAGAAGCTGAAGGAGGACAGGCAGAGGCTGGGAAGGACACAGAGGATTTGGGATGCTCAGGGAGCCAGTGAAACTCTCCAGCTCCTCTGTGTTGCTTCAGAAATGCAGCTACAGAGAGCAGCCCTGGGGAGGGTGGTTCCAGCTCCGTTTTTTGGGATTCACAGAATCACAGAATCACCAGGTTGGAAGAGACCTTCAACACCATCGAGTCCAACCCAGCCCCAACACCTCAACTAAACCCTGGCACCCAGTGCCACATCCAGGCTTTGTTAAACACACCCAGGGATGGTGACTCCAGCACCTCCCCGGGCAGAACATTCCACAACTTTATCACTCTTTCTGTAAAAAACTTTTTCCTGATATCCAACCTAAATTTCCCTTGGTGCAGCTTGAGGCTGTGACCTCTGGTTCTGTCAGAGCTGCCTGGAGAGAGAGCCCAAGCCCAGGTGGGCACAGGCACCTTTCAGGAGCTGTGGGGAGTGCTGAGCTCAGCCCTGAGTCTCCTTTTCTCCAGGCTGAGCACCCCCAGCTCCCTCAGGGCTTCCTCACAGGGTTTGTGCTCCATCACCAGCCTTGCTGCCTCCTCTGGATGTGCTCAAGAATCTGAGTCCTTCCCAGCCTGAGGGCCCAGAACTGGACACAGCACTCGAGGTGTGGCCTCCCCAGTGCCAGTACAGGGGCAGAATGACCTCCCTGCTCCTGCTGGCCACACCGTTCCTGATCCAGGCCAGGATGGCTTTCTTGGCCACCAGGGCACTCTGCTGGCTCGTGTTCAGCCTGCTGTCCATCAGTCCCCTCAGGTCCCTTTCTGCCTGGGCACTGTCCAGCCACACATCCCCAGCTTGTGGCACTGCAGGGGTCGTTGTGGCCATGGGGTTGTTGTTGCCATGGGGTTGTTGTGGCCATGAGGTTTTGCTTCCCTGGGCCAGCCCCAGCTGCTGTGGGATTGCAGGGGTCGTTGAGGCCATGGGGTCGTTGTGACCATGGGNTTGTGGCCATGAGGTTTTGCTTCCCTGGGCCAGCCCCAGCTGCTGTGGGATTGCAGGGGTCGTTGTGGCCATGGGGTTGCTGTGGCCATGGGGCTGTGCTTCCCTGGGCCAGCCCCAGCTGCTGTGGGATTGCAGGGGTCGTTGTGGCCATGGGGTTGCTGTGGCCATGGGGCTGTGCTTCCCTGGGCCAGCCCCAGCTGCTGTGGCACTCAGGGCTCGGGGCCGTGGCTGACGTGGCTCTTGCAGGTGCTGATCCTGCTCTACATCGCTGACTGGATGGTGCACTGGATGTGGGGCAGGCACCTGGACCCTGACAACTTCTCCATCCCGTACCTGACAGCCCTGGGGGACCTGATTGGGACAGGGCTCCTGGCCCTCAGCTTCCACGTGCTCTGGCTCATCGGTGACCGGGACTCCGACGTTGGGGATTAAATCTCCCTGCTCCTCCCTTCCCGCAGCTCTCCTCCTTCCATTTGTTGTCTCTTTACTTCCCCCTCCTCCCACCCCCTGCAGATTTCACCTTTGATACTGGATTCTCATTATTTTCAATGGGAATTTTACGTGGTTTCTATTTCAAGCTGAGTTTGTACAGATCTATCTAGTTTTAGGAAGGACAAACAAACAAACAAAAGTGTAATGAGACAATCACTAAGTGCAATTTTCGTAGCAGTTATGTCTGAACCAAGGTTCCAGTGAAGCTCCTGCTCAGTCAGATCATGCAGGGATCCCACTCCCTCGAGGTGAAGGGCTGCTTTCTTCGCTTCATAAGCGTTTTAAACCCTGCAGGTGGAGCTCAGGTTTGTTTTGCTGAGCTGCCCCCTTCCAGCCCAGTACACCCTCATGGCTCAGGCATGGGGTTACCCCTGCCTTGGCTCTCTGAAGCTCCAGCCTGGCCCACATCCCAAAACGGGGAGTGTCTGCGAGGGGGATGAGGAGGATGGTGAGGAAGGCTCCTGTGTTTGCCCCAGGAATGGGGGTGAGCTCAGCTGGGAGCCCCTGGCTGGGCTCTGCTGGCAGCTCCAGGCTCCCTTTTGCCTCTCACCCAGCCTGCAGCACTGCTGCTGCCTTGGTGAGCCGGGCTCAGCTGCTCTGAGCTGCACCCAGAGGGGCTGGGAGCTCTCCCCACGCACCATCCCCACTCCCCCTGGCAGAGATCCTGTGCTGGAGCCCTCCTGGCCCTGTCTCTGCTGCTCCCTTTCCATGGCTCTCCTCAGTGCAGCTGCTTTCCCAGGGGGTGGATGGACAAACAGCTCCTGGGTTTTGTGCCCGGGTTTCCTTTTGGTTGCTGGGTGCTGCTGAGGGGCCCCTTGCAGGCAGGAAGAGCCAGGCAGCAGCTGAGCCTGAGGTGTTCCCAGCTGGGCAGGAGCATTTTGCTCGTGGTGTCTGTGAGGGAAGGACGTCCTTGGCATCCACGGGATTTCCCTGCCAGCTGGAAAACAGCTGGAAATGCAGGATCACTGAGGTCCTGGCTCTTGGAGCAGCTCTGTGGCACAGGAACCCCCTGTCCTCGTGTACAATCTGAGATTGGGGTTCAGCCCAGCTGGGAGTGCAGGGTTCCCTCCTCTGCTGTTTCTTGTGCTGTTCACACCAGGGCTGGCTGGAATTCCTTCTCTTCCCGTTAGGGCAGCAAAAACCCACAGCTGCTGCACCCAGGGGGGCAAATCAAGACCAAAGTTAGGCCAGGCTCGTTGTCCCAGCCCAGGGTGTGGGCGCAGAGCTGGGCCTCACTCCAGGGAGAACGCTGATGGAAAAGAGGCTGAGGATGGAGGAGTTGTGGAACTCCAGGGAGCAAACCAGGGCTCCTGGCTGCTCCTCTCTGGAGCTCTGCAAACCCTCCCTGCTGCTGCTGGTGTGCAGGGGGCAGAGCTGGCTCCTTCTCAGCCCCTCAGAGGAGCAGGTGTTTGTTTTTGAGATGATTTCCCCTTTTTTCCCCTCGCTAATCCCACATCAGGCTCACTCTCCTCCTCTCTCCACTCTGGTGACATTTCTCAGATCTCCTTTGGCCAAAGCTGTGCTCAAAGGGAAAAACCCAACACCAAAACAAACCCTGTCCCTGCTGCGCTGAACTCTCAGCCCAGGGACTTCTGGAATTTATTTTCTGGAATTTATTTTCTGGAATTTATTTCCTGGAATGTTTTCTGGAACATGTTTTCTGGAATTATCTCAGCTGCTCACCTGATTTCTCTGCCTGATGTTGAGGGGTAAATGCAAGACTTCCTCCCATTAACACTTCAGCTTTTATGGGTGTAGAGAGAAACCCTGCTGGCCTTTCTGGGGTCACATCACCACCTAATCCCCCAGGAAAAGATTCCCTAGAGGAGGCATCTGCCCCTCATGGTCGGGGCTGGGGGGATTTGTACATTAAATATGGTCAAAGGTGTGCTTGGGCAATGGTCAGGGAAGAAGCTAATTCAAAATGAGGAATATTGATGGAAAAAAAAACCAACAAACTTCTTCCCACTGGTTGCACTCCAATGCATGCCTACTCTACAGCTGCCTGCAGATGAAATTCCTGGTTTACTCTTTTATTAAAGGAAAAAGACTGTCTTAATTATTTATAGTTCCTATAACTGACAGATGTCGACCTAATGGATAAATTATATTTGGTTAAATAAAGATGACATTTATTTATGTGGACTGTGGTGGTTTTTTTTTTCCTTCAGGTTGAAGGCCCCTCTCAGGTTTTGAAGCTTATTTGAGCTCAGGCTGAAGCTCTTTTGATAGAAATTTTAGGTTTTAGTTCTTTATGTTATCAGTAGGAAAAAAAAAAGTTATAAAAAGAAGAAAAGTAATTTTAAAAGTTTGTTTTAATTCTTACTTTTTTCCCTTTCAGGGGAAAGAAATATATATACCGTTTTAAAATATATATATTATATATATATACCCTTTTAAAATTTAGAACCTACTTTACTTTTCTCCTAATCCTGTCTCACAACAAAAAAAGTACACTAATAATTAACAGAAAAATCTCAAATTAACAAACCAAAACCACAACAAGCAGAAAGATTGGGGATAAGGCTGGTGGCAGAAACCCCTTTTGGTCAGTCCCTGGGTGTTTGTGTGACCCACAGCTCAAAGCTGGTTTGCACCTCTCCTGCAAAAGAGCTGAAACTGGCAATTGGAACTGGGTTGTCACCTGCCCCACACACTTGTGAGTGCACACTGTGACCCCAAACCCGGCCTGCTTCTCCCTGGCTGGGCACTCAGGAGCTGCCAGGGGTTCTCTGTGCTCTGCTCCTGCAGGAATGGGATTCATTTCCCCCACAAAGGTGCTGGGACAAGCATCACTCTGACAGAGATGGCATTTCCTTCCTCCTCCT
>VWZV01007387.1:0-23751 GCA_013397155.1 Irena cyanogastra
AAAAAACAAACAACCCAAACCAACAAAAAATAAACAAAAAAAACTCCTCATGGAGTTATTTGATCTCCTTCAAACACTCACAGCCATTCCCTGTAGGAAGCTAGAGATGCCCGTCTGGGATGTGAGAGATCTAACACACACGTGAAGTGTTAAGTATCACTGGCTCCTGCACAGAAAATGTCATCATTCCCACCTCCCCGTCGGTATCTTTAAATAGCTCACATTATTTATGGTGTACATAGTGTTAATGTCCTTCAGTTGTTCTGTTTTCAAGGATGGAAAAGCAGTTGCTAAGCATTTCTAAATGACAGCCCCAGGGTTCATTAAAAATATGGCAAACATTTGCTAAGCTCATTAAGTGCAATTTTTGTGTGTGTGTATCAGATTCCTCCTCTGCATGTTATGCGTGACCAAACATCTATTAACCCTAATCCCATTGATGAGTCTGATACATTCAAACTAGCAATTAGACAAAACAAAAGGGATATTTACTGAGAGACTCATAAATGGGCTTTCATATTGGTCTAAGCTGTTGCAAAATGACAGTTTAATTCCCTTCTGTTAATCCCCACCTACTAGAGTACTCCCTTTGTTTGATTATAGGTTGTCAGATTTAGGGATTCTGATTGATTCAAAATTTTAAGTAAACCAGAAACACACAATAATTACACTTGCTAGGCACTGCTGCCTACTGTACAAGCAAAGTAAATGCAACAAAAATTTAAATGAAATTCAAAGAAAGAAAAAGATATTTCAAGAATAACCTATTTACAATACTAAATACATATATTTCCTCCATCTATATGCAGGGGGAAAAAAGTTACTTCTGTTTTTCTGTACAATAACATGTTTTGATTTTGTGCCTGCTAAACACAATCTTTCTAGAACCAAGAGCTTTTCTTTTCTCTAGAGCCACAGAGGAGACATCTCACTTTTCTTAAACAGAATGACCTTTCTAGCCTGCAGTCATGCCCTTCTCACATATCTTTTTAAACATGGTGAAGCACAGTCATTATTATCAATTCTGTGAAATATTTGCTATGTAAATTTTCAGATAGAGAGTCCTGTATGGAAAAACTCAGAATCATTTGTTAGGAAAATACCTGCTTGTTTGTAAAGTAGTGCTTACAACAACACCATTGCAAGTCTTGTCAGTAACATTTAATGGTGCAAGAGTTGGTTCTGTTCTATAAAGTATGAACTGGGCTGCTGTGAGTTAGTAAGGAGGGAGCATCATTTATACCACAGAAAACTAATATTATGACGTTTTCACAGCACAATGACAGTGCTTTTCAAGTGAGAACTTCTGACGCTTACATAGATTACAGCAAACAAACAAAAGCCCAAGAATACTCATTCAGTAGATTTTTCTCAAATTTTCTCTTAAGAAGTTTGTTTCCTACTGAAGGGATTTTTTGTTTAAGTCAAAAATATTATGTCCAATTTTCATGCCTACAAAAAGATCATTTACAATATGAAGTCATTTTCCACTAATCTCTTTCAGTTTTCCAGAAATTCCACTTCTTACTAAACAAAGGCTTCTGAAAAGTGATCATACAGAAAACCTCCAGAAGAAATACTCAAACACAGTAAAGACTTCTAATTAATTATTCTAAGCCATATTTAATCAGGAGTAAAGCAGCTCCTCATTTCAGAAGAACTGTAATAATTATACACAGAGAAAATACTTGTGTATGTGTATAAATATAGAGATTCTATCAGTCATTTTAAATTGTATTTTAAAGTAAGCTTTTCTCCCCAAAAATCTTCAATGAAAAGATGCTGCTGCTTTTTTAAGACTTAATGCTATGAATTCATCCTTTCAGTCTACCAGTGTGTAATACTGACCTAAATCTTCTATTTAGTTATTCAAGAGATGTCTAACAGAAAAACACTCCATGAAATTTCTGTTACCCACTCTATACTGTCATATTCATAGATTTATTCCCTCTATGATGGTGATATGTCTGTGATTCCAACAAATCACCTGTACAGGGACGCCTTCCACACAAGTTTTCAGCTTCTCTTTCCCTCAATACAAACAGTATATCACTGTTTCATCAGCACATTTTCAAAAAATATGACAAAATTTTACTAAACAACAAAGGTAGTAGAAAGGTCCAGAGTGCAAAGGGACTCTCTGTGCTGAAGTGTGTATGCTTGGCCATATTTCAGCTTTAAAAAAAATCTAGCTTTAGATTGACCCACTTTATAACTCAACAGAAAGGAAAACAAATCATCATGGATTTTTTAATAACCTAAAATCAATAAGATGCAATCAGCAATTACTCCATTAGAAAGTAGTTGTGACAAAAGAGCACACCTGTATATATATAGAGCCTATAGTAGAAACATTGATAAGTAAATGGCTCATTAAAACCAAAATCAACAAATCCTTAAATACCAGATTTTTGAAACATAAATTATTTTTTTCCTCAATTATGCATTTTTATTAATAATTTTCTCTCTGTTCCTTGCATAAGAATTTAAAAACAGTTATGTGCACTTTTTCTTAACAGATATAGAGCTATATTCAAACATATTATACATTTTGAAGGATGGGGAGCAAACCTGAAGACATTTGGATCCAAAGACAATGTAGTTGATGCATTTTTTTCTGTTCTTTCATTGGTGTGTGTTACTGCTCCAAATCCACTACTCAGAAAATTTAGTCTTTGGCATTACTCCCAGCACAGAAGAAAAGACTTATACCACTATGGAGGCAGAGGTCCCAAGGTGATCAAGGTCTAAAAGGCCATAAAATTAATTTTCCTGGTACTTCTGGTTTTATTCTTGAATTTTGAAACAGAACTGGTACCAGAAACTTCACTGTATGAGCCTTACCATTCTTTACCAATTCTGCATGCTGCATTTTACCTAGTTTCACGTTATTTACTAAGTTGATTACTACAAAGTAATAGAACTATGTACAAGTAAGATCATATCAGTAACACTGAGAACAGTATGCATAAATGCAGTTAATAGGTCAGAGTAAATATCTTCTATTTGCAAGCTTAAGTAGTCTTATGTACCTCTCCTTTCCTCCCCTCTCTTTAGTTTTGTCTTTTTGTGCCTTAATGAAAGCAGCCAAAAACGAAGTAAGCCCTCAGTCACATAAAATCACCTAAGCACAAAGTTCAAGCCACGTGACAGAATCTGCATATGCTTAAACAGGCAAACCAATTGGTTACCTGTAAGATTTGAGTTAGTAGACACCGAGGGACAAACAAAGTTTCCAAATGCTACACTATTCCAGCAGTCAGCAAAGGACTTACAGGATTTTAAATGCAGAAACAAGAGAACGCAGACAATTGTTTTGTGCAGAATTTTCCTTTCAACTAATTCTTTGCACAGCAGCAAAATTTTCTGGGAAAAAAACTGAAAAGCAGATTTGGTGTCCATTTTTTCCTTGACACATCTTAGAATGTTGGTTTTCTGCTCTGCAAAAAGCATGCAGAATAGAGAATAGCACATAGCCAATGTAGAAATTAACCATCACACTTTATGGATGCAGTAAATAATGAATTACCCTAAAT
Source organism: Irena cyanogastra (assembly GCA_013397155.1). NCBI lineage: Eukaryota > Metazoa > Chordata > Aves > Passeriformes > Irenidae > Irena > Irena cyanogastra. Next base: position 3,537 of record VWZV01007387.1, read on the forward strand.
TAAATTACCACAAGATTATCCCACAAGGAGATTATATATATAATCAAATGCAACATTAAAAAAATTACTTTTCACTTGCTCTTCCTAATGTATACCTTAAAAATAAACTGGTAAAGATGTGGAAAGACTTGATCATACTGTTGTCTTCTCCTGAAATCCAGAAAATATTTTAACATATAATCTTAAGCAAACTTATATACAGCCACACTTACTTTCAGTTATGATATTTTAACACTTAGGTAAAATATTTTTTGGTTGCTTTCAGTGTCAAAGTTGGTTGGAAATCTCTCATGTCTCACTTTTTCTGTTTATTTTTTCTATGTTTTTTCATTGCTTTACAGTATTCTCGCGAAGTATTTGCCACAGGCATCACTCACAGTACCAGCACATTAGACATTCCTTTCAACTGAGGCTGTCCTTAGACTCCTTTCAAGTTGTTGACATATATGAGCATTGTCAAAATCCAAATCATGAAGGTATAATATGGACGGGATGGTCCAGCTGAGACCAAGTGGGACTTCTGCACTGGAAGTATGGTTTGGGAGTTTAAGTGTAGTTCAGAAGGATAGGAAAAGTATACTCACAGATATGCACAACTCACCTGTTCAGCAAGTAGCAAGTTTTCAGCTCTCATTCCTACTTCCTTCTACTCTCCTTTCCTCAAAGCAGAACAAACAAAAAACCAAACCAACATAAAACCCAATTTCAGAAGTTACAAAAATTTGTGAAACATTCTCAGTGTGTCTGACTTCAATTATATTACTGATATTTACACTTTTCCCCCTTTATATTTTTTTTAATTTAAGAAACGTATTTTAGTGAAGAAGCAAAAAAAAAAAAAAAACGGAGAAAAAGTGTAATGAAAAATTCAGATTTAGATGCTGAATCCAAAGATAAGCCAAGCAGTCTGTTAAGACCTAAACTGTAACTGGAAATCCACCTTTTAATATATGATAAATTAAACAAAACCAACAAGCAAACAAAAAAAACAAACTGATAAACCAAAAAAGGAACCAATCAAACAAAAAACACCAGCCCTGAGACACATGTCCTTCAAGAAATGTTTTTGAAGTCCAAATTTTGGAAACAGCATCTATCTGAAATCACAACTGCGGAAATAATATGTTAGAATGGAAGGAAATCTAGTAGGATTTATTTGTAATGTTTTACTGCTAGTAGAAAGAAAATATCCTCATTAAATACATTATTTCTTTTTCAGCCTGCGTCCTGCCTCTAAACCCTTCTGGCTCAGCCATTTAGTCAGTTCACAGATTTTCCACTGGATTACAGAAAGCGATGCCAACATGAGTATCCTTTAGCTCACAGAGCCCTAATTTGAATGTATATCCCATAACAACGGAACAGCAAGTTTCTAGATCTCAACCATGTTGGAATTTGCTCCAGAGAAAGAACAAAATGGTCCACAAAAGTCCCATTCAGGTTCAACTGGCTTCTGCTAAAACCCTGCGTGGCTATTTAGTCGCTGAGTTATGCAGCAGGGAGAAGGCAGTCAATGAGCTTAGGCAGCGCCAGTGTGTGCCAGGACCGCAGCCTCAAACCTTTCACCAGGTGCTCTGGAAGCCGTTGCTGTTTGGCCAAAGATGTAACATTTCAGACCTACGTGTTTCAGGTAAAATTTTTCTCAAAAGGAGGTGCACGGAAGGTTACACATTAACAATCAGTCCCAGTTCTCCTAATGGGATTTGGGCATGCTGCTTTGACAAAAACAGCCCTTTAGGCCGATATACATAGCATAACAAGTAGCTGCTACAAATGGCCAGGAAGACTGAATATGCAATTAAATAGCACTGTTTTCTGAATCAATATGAATTGATTGAAAAGTAAACACTTGAGCTTAATCTATTACTGTCATATAAAATTTGCCTTCCTAAATGGCATTAAGAAATTTGGCCTGACCTTTATGTCTGTGTGGAGTAGTGTCTTTCAAAGGAGGAAAAATCTGCAAGCTCTCTGTCATTCAGAGCAGAAATGCATCATTTTGACTGAATTCAGCTCTGTATTACTAAATATATTGTATTCATTTGTGGACTCCAATCAACTGTGAGCCACAATTCACCAAAACAGTGTATTATGTCTATGAGTTCATCAGGCCAAAATCCCTCTGCGTCTGAAATTCATATAGCTCAAACATTATACATATGGTGTCCAACCTATCCTATAGAAACAACAGGCATGCAGCCATTATCAGTATAATTTTGCTTGAAATAAGACCAATTACACACAGTGAGGGAAAAAGAACTCCTAGCTTAACTTAAATAGAGAGCAGATTCTTTATGAGATTGAAAAAAGGAGTAGATTTGTGCTCTTAATTAAATTGTACATTCAAAGCACAACAAAAATGAGCTGGTATCTTTGAGAGTGCAACAGAGTCAGGGAATGAAACATCTCTTCTTTCCTCAAGACTTACAAAAAATGCTTTAATTGCACTATATGCCCAAGTAATATCATTTAATCTGTGTACATAAATTTAAAAGGGAAATGACAATGACTAAATAGTGCCTGGCTTAGGGGTAATAGTACATATAAGCATCTAGAAAAAAACTCTAAAATGGGAACAATTTGAGGACAATAAAATAATACTCACAGAACTAAAAATTGAGTCAGAGAAAATCAAGACACACTAGCTTTTGGAATATGTCTAAGACTTGTGAGCCAATCAGAAATAATTAAGAATTACTTTAGCTGAAAGTTGTGGGCTTTTCATGGACACAGAACCTAAGGAAATAATATTTTCAGACAGTGACTGGTGACCCCAAGCCCAGCTAACCATTGTACCTGTGAGCCAAAAAATTTTCTTTATGGCATAAGTTGCACAGACTTCTCCCACTGGGTCAGTGGGATTTCATGGGCAGTGTAATACAATTGCTGAATGGAATCCATGAAGTTAAGTAAAGTAAGAATTACACTGTGATTGTTGCCCTTTATTTTTGTTGCTATTGTTTGTTTGTGTGGTGTGCAGGGAGTGTTTGTTTTTTCTAAGATTATGTTCAGGGAGCAAACTACATTTTTTTGTATTTCTATAAAAGCGCTCCAGCATTTTAAGTTGTTCTTGATTTGGGTGCCAGAAACTTAATATTTCACTCCTTGAGGTTTAATAAGAGAGATTTCCATCCTTATTTATTCTTTACAGAAAGGGGATCCTACCACAAAAAAATAATGCTTGACATAATTTTTAGAACTAAAAAGAACTTTTTCTCATCCAATCCAATGCTTCTGTTTAAATGGAAACAAAAATATTGTCAAGATTCAAGCCTGCCTGTAACACAGAATCTTAAATACTTTGAAGCCTGGGTGACTGGGTTGTCTGTTCTGCAAGTGGATAGGAGAGTCAAGTGCAGCAGTGATCTTTAATGTTTGCTGCACTTTACCTTTGGCTGGCAGGACTTAATGTCTTTCTTTCTCACCTCTTTAATGCCACAAACTTATAAATACAAAGAGAGTTTTAGAAAACATGATAAATATGTATTAACATATTAACTGTATGCATAGTTTTTATATAACATATGATTTTGGATGAATGGTTAAAATTTGAAGTAATAGGAAATTTAACTATGGATAAAAGAAGCAGCAATTTTTCAGATATCAAAATAGATTTTCATATATTTGTATTAATTATAGGGGGCGAATACAGTGTAAAAAAGCACTTTTTTTTAAATCAGGGAAATACAAAAAGGATGGGAGGGGGAAAGGCAGGTCATCTTAAGTCTGAAATCAAGCAAATTTCATTTTTCTGTTAAGCACCAGGCTCGAGTATCATTTCCTCTTAACTGTTCCTCAACAATAACTCCTTAAGAGTCATTGACAAGTTTTGCCCATAGAAAGTGAGCAGGGACAAGTACCAGCATGCACTGAATGTAATATGATTGATGAAATTCCTGCAAACTCTTTCAGTTCTTCATAAACAGAGCTCCTGCAGTCCTATTCAGGCAAAATTCCATTGAAGGTAATTTGTAATTCTGTCTGTAGCAGCTTGTGGCTCCACTACACGACTACCAGATAGGAACTTTACTGCAGTATAATCTTTTACACTGGTCTGTCTGATACCAGGAGGAGGATGTAGCAGGAGTTTCTGTTCCAACTCTCCACATTGTGTCTCAGACTAACTGGGGATTTGACTGCAGGAACTGGTGACTACTTTCTTTTTTCTTTTTTTTCAAATTTAATAAAATTGAAGCATGCCAGGATCACATGTAATTTACTACAGATGACATTCAGATCTGAAAGAGAAGAATTTTTTGTTAGTTAACAGAAAATGTAGAGAAGTAGTATTTCAAGTAGTAGAACAGATGTGAAGAAACTCTATATCACCACTCATTTGTGCGTGAACGCAAAGGAATACTTATAAAGGTCATGGTCAGACCAGAAATTCAGTGATGTAATCTCACAAAGTAAAATATTTGTAAGGGACAGTAGCGCTGACTGCACTTTTGGTAGGTGAGAGAAGGCTTCAGAACAGCTCCTAGGGTAGTGCTGGAGCAAGGTAAGGATTTGGGTCTCAGAGCAGCACTTCAGTGGTTCTTGTATAAATATGATGTTTCACAGTCAGCTGCTCTAACCAGATGCAATGTTCTTGACAAATACTCTCTTTGCTTTCCAAAACTCTGATGTTTTGTGTTTGCCCCTCATACAAAGCATTCCTCTGCACCCACTTCCAAACATGACAGAATCCTCATTGTCAGCAACTTAACTGTATGTACAACTACAACAATTAATGCAAGCACAGAGGAACATACATATCTGCAATGCTAAAATGATTGCTATACTAGATAGATATCAGTATGATAGTTTTCGAAGGTAACTGTATGCTGAGAAGAAGTTCTCTAATGTTGAAGTGATAGCAACGTGCCAGACTACACATTCCATTTCTCTGACAGTCACTGTGGGTACATAAATAGTCTGATAGAGAGCTTACCTTTAAAAACTGAGCTGAAAAATCTTTTTGAGACCTTAGTTTTCTCCATTAGATTTCTCACCAGATCTTCTGTCTTATTTTCCAAGGGGATGGTACATTTACTTCAATTTTTTTTCTGGCCTACATACTTGTAAAACAGAATGACAGAATTGGTCAGGTGGGAAGACACCATAATGGGTCATCTGGTCCAACCTCCCTGCTCAAGCAGGCTCATGCCATGTCATCTTCTCTCAAAGCTGAACAGGCACAGCGTTTCTTCATAAGACAGATTCTCCAGTCCTTTAATCATCTTTGTCATCCTCTTCTAGACCTGCTCCTGGGCATCCATGTCTCTCTAGTCCTGAAGAGCCCAGAACTGGACACAGTTCTCCACACACGACCTCACCAGGTCAGGACAGAGTAGAGTAGAGGGGCAGAATCACCTCCCTTGTCCTGCTGGCACTGCTCTTCCCGATGCACTCCAGGACACTGTTGGCCTTCTTGGCCACCACGGCACACTGCTGGACCATGGACAGCTTATTGTCCATCAGGACCCCCAGATCCTTCTCCACAGAGCTGCTTTCCAGCAGGTCAGCTCCCAGCCTGTGCTAGTGCTTGCTTCCTCCCCAGTGCAAGACCCTGCATTTGATCTCATTCAGTTTCAGAATGTTCCTCTCTGCCCATCTCTCCACCCTGTCAAGATCCATCTGAAGGGCTGCACATTTCTCTGGCGTATTAACCACTCCTCCCAGCTATGAGGGCATCTAAGATGATTTTGTGAGTAATAGCATAGAAAACCCTGATGAAGTCTAGGTAGACAATATCCGCTTCTCTCCCTTTGTCCATCCAGGTGGCAGTTTTGATGCCAAACTGATTTTTGCTTTTATATATTCTTCATACATATTTGTAGCTCTGTAGCTTATAATTGTATAACTACATAAATTCATGGCTAGTATTTTTCCTACTCTGCTAGACAGAAGGAAAAAAACATGTTCCTAAGGCCCTATCCTAATCCTGCTTCCTCTGAAATCGAAGGTTGAGCCACCTTCCCAAGACACCTTCTCCATAAACAGCTAACAAGGAAGGGGTGCTTCAGAAGAAAGTTGAACCAAGAGGGGGAATTACCCTATAACCTGTGCTTCTAAGTGGGGATTCTTGCCAATTATGCTAATTTGCTAAACTTATAAAACTGTATTTGCCCTAATTCACGCGTTCTTTGGCACATTACCGGTGTGTATTCCGGAGTGTCGTGCACCTGCAGGTATCTTCATTAAAGATTCTCTTTTTGTCACCTAGTCTTTTTTGGCTCTTGGTTTTAGGGCTCAAAAAGGCAGTAGTTTCATCATAGAAGGTATTTGGTCAAGCATGATTTACCACTAATTAATCCACTACTCCTGATCATCTTGTTTTCCATGGGGATAGAAACAACCTCCAGGGTGAGGCATTCCATCACCTTTCCAGGGACTGAGGTGAGGCTGACCAGCTGGTAGTTCCCTGGATCCTCTTTCTTGCCCTTTTAGAAGAGAAGGGTGACATTTTGCTTTCTTCCAGTCTTCGGGCAACTTTTCTGATTCAAAGGCTGAGCAGCCTGGTATGGTGTCCGCCAGCTCTCTCAGCACTCATGTGTGCATCCCATCAGGGCTCATGGACTGATGAATGTCGACTTTGTCTCAATTGGGTGTTCTGTAACTCAATCCTCCATGAAGGAGTAAAAGCCTTGTTTCCAAGATTCCTCTACCCCAGTCTCCCACGTCAGAGATTCCTGAGGGCTGGTCTTGTCAGTGAAGACCAATGCAAAGAAAGTGTTCAAGAATCTCTTGTCTTCTTTGTTTTATCTGCTACCAGGGCTCCTGCTCCATTTAGTAACAGTCTCACAATATCATTTCTTTCCGTTCAGCCACTGATGTATTAAAAAAAGCCTGTCTGTTCTTACTGTCCTTGACACTGTTAGCCAGATTTAATTCAGTATAGGCCTTGGCCTTCCTTGTCTCATTTCTACTTACTCTGTGATTTCTCTGTTTTTATCCCAAGTGGTCTGACTCTGCTTCAAACTCCAGTGTGTTTTCTGCTTATACTTAAGTAATGACAGGAGTTTTTCATTTATCCATGGATATCTCTTGCACCATTGGCTAATTTCTTGCTGATTGGGAGGTATCATCCTCAGGCAAGGAGGAAGTGACCCTGGAATATCAACCCCCTAAAGAGCCTGTTCCCATGGTATTCCTCAAAAAAAAAATCCCTAAAGTGCCTAAAGTTAGGTCTCCTGAAGTCCGTGGCTACAATCTTATTTGTTGCCCTGCTTCCTCCCTGCCCAACGGAACTCCACAATCTCATGATCACTACCCAGCCAAGGCTGCCCCCAACCTTCACATCCCCCACAAAGCCTGCCCTGCTTTTTAGTGTGAGGTCAAACAGCACAACATTCCTTGTGGGATCCTCCACTATCCATGACAGGAAGCTGTGATCTGTGTTTTTGAGGAACCTGCTGTGCTGTTCATGTTTCAGAGTGATGGCTTTGCAGCAGATGTCAGGGTAGTTGAAGTCGAGCCAGTGTTTGTGTTTGAGGCTGCTTTGTGCTACATGTTGAAGGCCTCATCCACTTCCTTGTCTTGCTTGGGTGGCCTGTAGCAAACACCCACAAAATCTCATTATTATTGTATTGTTGCAGTTGTTATTTATTATTATTATCATTATAAATATGATTATCATCATTTTATGATCATCACCACAATTTCCTAATCCCCATATTTAGACACTGTCCCTATATTCTTTCCAGGATAGATTTAATTGGTTCCACTGCGTTGCTTGTGCATTTCCTTCTTAAACTTTCATTTGTCTTAGAGGTCCTTACTGAACCATGCTGGTCTCCTTGCTCAACTTCTCTCATGTAGGAATCAAGATCTCTCATGCTTAAAGATTGTCCTTAAAGAGCTCACGGATCCATTCATTTCCTATGTTCCTGAAGGCAGGTTCCCAGGGTCCACTAATTTCCAGTCCACTAATTTCCAGTCCACTAATTTCTTTTAGAAAATTTGAGTTGTCCCTCCTACAATTTAGCACTCTGTCTGTGCTCCTCTCCTGGCCCATCTCCCTCAAGATTGTGAGCTCATCAGTACACAACCACTAGTTGAGGCTACCACTAGTCTTGTTCTTTCATGTTGGTGAGCAACCAGCCCAATATTGCTTCTCCTCTCATCAGACTGTGGCGAAGTCTTCACATTTGAGGTATTCATTACTACAAATGGGAAGAAAGCATTAAAGGCATGATTCTAGACAGATTTCAAGAGAGCCATGTTTTACAATGGAGACTTTGTAACATGAAGCAGAGAAGGGCCGATTGTGCTCTTTTTGGCAAAGTATATGTATATGTATACAAATTGCAAAAAAGTATATGTATACAAATTGCAAAAAAGTTTACTGAGTCAACCACATTTTTAAGTAAATAGATTAATATTTTAATTTAAATTTTCAAGTTAATGGAAATTATTAATCTAATTTTTTCAAGTTAATGGAAAGTATTAATTTAAATTTTAGACTTGCAGCTTTCCCTGATCTTATAGCAGCTATTATTCACAGAAATCACAGGTCTTTTGTGCTGACTGACATCTGCTTTTGTAGAGTTACAGGGCCTTTCCCAAGAGCCTTGCTGCTGCAGAGAGTCTTTCTGCAAAGTATGGCCTCAGGGCATTTACCCTTGATGTTTCTCTCCTGTAAAAGAAGGAAGTGCTACCACCTTCAAATTAACAACCTTCTGGCAACAGAATCACATATAAAGGCATTTAATTCCAACAGGATTTTTTTTTCTGGTAGCAAAGTAACTGATTTTGTGAAAAATAAAGGGTTAAAATGAAGTTCAGGCATCTCAGAAAAATAAAATATTTTACAGTTTCACAATAACTTTTCATATTTTTCGATACCTACAAGACCCACTTGCTGTGAAGCTGTGGTTTATGAGATTCCCTATATGTGAGAATTGGTATTGCAGGGAAAGAAAGACAGAATTGTGACTGCAGAAATTGTAAGGAGGGAACTGCTACCAAATAGGCTCTTGGGACAACTCCTTCTAGAAGGAACACCTTTCACCAGTGTTTAAAGTCCCACCCACAGAGATCACAAATCTACTGAACTAGTACTAGTTCCTACTTATTTCTACAGAATTTCTGAGTGAGAGAACAGTGCCAAGAGAGATCAGGCTAAAGGTATTAAAAATTTGCTCCCTTTTGCAGTGTTTATCTTTTTACTTGTCTTAAAAATAATCTTGATTTCATTCAGCTTGTTTTCTTCTGTAGCAAATATCCAGTCATATGCATTTCAAAAATTATGAACATATGTGTTTGTATTGAAATAAGATTAAGAGAATAAAGCAAAAATACATAAAATAGAAGATATTGTAAAGTCTGCATTGTTATGTTTGCCAGTTTCCCAAGTCTAGGAGAGCTTCCCATTTCTGTGTCCCCTGGGTATTGTCCAAAGAAGAGACTTCAGCATATACTTTTTTGAGAGCAGCAAGTCATTCAAACTTAGGATTCTATTAAGTCTGAGAATCACATGTATGCTGATGCCATTTAAAAAATACATCTACAATCACTTTGTATCCAAATGTGTTTCTCACTTCAAATCATCTCTAGAAAAACCAATTGTAGAAACGATTGCTGTGAATCAGATGTCCTTCCTCTCTGTCTTTCTTTCCTGGTGCCGTTCAGAGGTTCACTTATAGCCCTGTGCAAAGGGCTGTGAGCAGCTGCAGCTGTGGAGCAGACGTATCAGAGGGTGTTCTGCACACCTGGGACAGATGACAGCAAAACACTCGGGGGGAAGATCAAGAAGTTTGTGATTCCTACTGTAACTGTCTCTCTTTCCTGAGGTACACACCAACCGCCAGTTTTTATGGAATAAGCAGAGCAGCTTGATCACATCTCTAGAGATCATGATTGCCCATGTCAGTCTGAGAGGACTTTACCTTCCAAGGCAGTGGGAAAGCGCAATGCCTGCCCATGCCCAGTGGTGCAGGAGGTGATGGGGAGGCAAAAAAATAATTCTGGAAAATCTGCACATTTCCTTCTTGGTCACACCACACGCAACAGTTTTCTTAGATATAATTTTTGTGTGTATCCAGTTATTCTTTATTCAGTAGGAGAAATCAGCTGTAATTTGCATCGATCCTTTAGACAAACAGAATTTATATTGAATTTTGGTCTGAATTTAAGTAGCTTCTGAAAAAAAAAAAGCAAAGAAAAAACCCCCTGAAAATACTGTGTTTTAGATCACCATTATCACATTTTCAAAGCAAAACATTTTCATTTCTTAAATCTGAAACCCTCTTTCAAAGTCAGATTAGATTTATTTTTAGAAGCAATAAAATTGCAGAAATTCAAGGCCTTGATTTATTTCAGATTAAATAATTTAATTCAGATTAATAATTTAATAATTTTAAATATCCCTATTGGGTTATTAAATTTCTCATGGACCTTATTTGTTTGTTTATATTTGATTCAGTTTACATCACAAATAAATAAATAAATAGCTGAATTTTCATGGGTCTTGAATTCACTATGACTAATCTGATTAGAAAATAAGTATCTGGCAATTTTCTTGGTGAGTAGGCACACTGAATGCCACAAATTCACAGACACGGCTTGTGTCTGATTTAAGAAAATACGCGTAGCATTGAATAATAGCAAAAGGACTTGTTATAGCTGTGCTGGTCTAACTGTAACAAAAGAGAGGAAGGGTTTATAGTGTTAAATGCCATATGTTGTGGAAGAGTGTGCACATCCCTCTTCCCTTCCTTCTCCCTCCACAGGCCAAGAAGCCCCTGGCACCGTGGTCTTGTTCCAAGAGGCGCAGCAGCTGGGCTACTTTTGAGATCAGCCACCAGAGCTGGGGGGCAGAGCAGATCCCGGGTGGGTGGCACAGGCTCCCAACTGATCTGGCAGACTGGCCCAGCCTTGCCAGGGGATCAGCCCATAGTGCTCAGCCTTACCAGCACACCTTCGGTTACAGAGTCCTCAGTACTACCAGCCCCCTACTAAGATTCTCTCATTGCAATTTTAAGTTCAGCAATAAATCTGTTTTTCATTAATGAGAGAATTAGCAAGAGAGACAATCTCATTTCAGACCTATTAAAAACAAAATTAGGTATATTAAACAAGGTATATAAAGTGCTGTGTGAAACTTTTTTCACCAACAACCATGACTGCAGCCACAGTAATCCAATCTAAATTGCTATTGAAAAATTGCATCCCACAGTTTTCCTATTTCTGAAGGTCACCAGCTACCTCGGACTAGCCATACCTTAATTTCACTTGCATTAGTTTTACAACAGCACAAGTGAAAGACTTTTGAGAGAGTTACTTCTTTTGTCAACTCATTTTAATAAAATCAGGATCTGGTTAAGTAGGTTTAATCACACAGATACAGTTCTTGTCTCATTGAATCTAGAAGGTTGGGGTGTAAAGCAATCCAAGAAAAATCAGAATCAGCACCTCTGATTGCACTGCGGTGGAAAAGGATGTCTGAATACGCTGAAAGAGCTTGTAGCTTAGGTGGAAAATGCTAGATTATGAGCAGAATATTATGTCTAAACATGACACATGATTCATTACACTTTCCTATATGTAACCGACATCTATTGTAATTTCTTTTTTTTTCCTAGTTACAACAACGAATGAAGATGCGGTAAGAGTCAAAAGGTTGAATTTTAAAGTCACAGTTCTTATGCAGATGTGCTCATTTGTTAAAGCTTAGCATTTAACCACAGGCCATGACTAGAATTTATTAACTCACTAAAAAATTACAGTATTAGGTCCTCAGACATTGTGTAGTGACTGCCTGCTTAATTATCCATATCTAAAGAGTTAAAATGGTGGCTTTCACTGATTTAATATTCTCCCAGCTTTCTGCTGGTGTGCAGTGTACTGTGCATTAACAACACAGGTCATTGAGTACCCACTAAAAGCTCGCTCTGGAAATACCTGAAGGACACATTGAACTCTTCAGAAATCTATGTCATAATACTTCATGTGTTAACAGAATACAAGGCACAGTGATGCATAGAAAAGGATCAGCCCAGGGTGGGCATCTGAAGTGCTCTGTCTTGCCGCTGAATGCTAGAGTGAAGCATTGTAATTTTATTCCAATTATACTTTTAGTGCCATGATGTCACAGCATAAATTTGTACTTTTGCATGCAGCTCATGCTGGTGTGATGACAGCTCTTAAAATATTGAGCGATTGTAGGCCCGTCAGCATAAAATTATTCTAACACGGTACCTTTATTAGGGCTTCAATAAATGCCTTTCTTCTTGTGTTCCAAGGTGGCATTTGCAAATGAGCTAATTTCTCAGCAGTACAATAATTGTGTTGCATTTATTTTGTGAGGTGGGGGTGGAGGAAGCAGAAGAAAAATGCTGTTACATAAAAGGGTTTCTTTTGCCATCAAAACTACATTCACCATCGTTACGCAAGTTTAAAAAAGAACACATTAACTAAATGACTGTACAATTATTTAAATGAACTCGGTGCTTTTTAAAGCTGTGGAAGAGTATAAACACTTTTCCGAGCCATATAACAAAAGATGTGACAGCCCTCTTGCAAGAAACACTTCCTGAAAGTCAAGCGTAAACTATGTTTGCTAACTGGTGACAGATATTTTGGGGTTCAGAATGCATCTACTTCAACAAACTAAATCCAAACCTGACGTCAGCTAACCTAATTCATGGGGCAAAATGCATAAGAAGTAAAGCTCAGGGAGAAAGCAGGTTTTAAATGGTACAAGTTTTCTTTTACTCTCTTTGTTATCTAGAAAATAGACAAAATAATGGAAAGAAAATGATGCATAAATGGAACTGTGCAATCATAGTGCTAACTTCATGGGAAAGGCTTGAATTCACTGTTTGCTTGATACACACATCCAACAATCTATCTGAGAAGATTTTGCATCATGCTGTGCTTCTCATTTCTTGTTGTGTTAGTTAGACTTAAAACAACAACTGACTTTTCAAAGTGGTGCTTAGTATGCATCATTCAGTGTCTGCAAATGTGAAATCTGTTCAGTCACTGAAAGCATTTAATTTTAGGGATATTGCTTTAAGGATATATTTTTAAATCAATTATTCCAGCAGCTAAGCTACAGCTGTTATCAATGCCATGAGTTCCTCATCCTTTCCTTCCTCTATTCCCTACCGTAAATAAAGATGTTATTAAACTTAAAATTTATTCAAAGTCAACAACATGTTCTACTAAATAAAAAGTAAAATGTTTTGAAAATCATTTATTTGCTGGAAAGAGACTCTTATCCCAGCTCTGAAATTTAAATATTTAATAAAATCTTTACAGCTGTCTTATGGGTCTGAAGTTAAAGGACCTTAGTGTTTTCAAGACAAAACTATTCAGTAGTATCTGCAGTAAAGGCACAGAAAGTGTATCAGAGAGAAGTCATCATAAAGAAAGGACTAAATTAAAGCACACTGAAGTAAGTTCAACAGTTGAGAAGATCTGTTTTTCTCTCTATTGTGCTAAAGATGTGTGTCTTAGAACATCAGATGCTGAATAAGGTTGGATTTAACCAGAGCATTCAACAGTCCTTTTTGCTTAGCGAGAGTCAGTTGTGTTTAGACAGAATCAAGCACAGGCATAAAAAGCAGAAAAATAAAAGGAAAATCAAACTACATCTACTGCATAACCCCAAAACTGCTGGGGGTATTTTGTAAAAGAGCAGAGAAGTCAGCTACCACATTTTAAGTGCATTTCTTGAGCTGCCCACCATATCTAGCTATAGCTAGGTAAGAGAATTATTTGCAGTCTGTAAATGTCTGAATACTCTAAGCATAAAGGCAAACTGATCAGGAAATAGCACTCCTGTTTGATCAAGTTGCAAAGATTTTGTTACTTAACCTGCAATAAGAGAGGATATGACATTTTTATAAAAAATTTAGCTGTCAAGTGAAAGTATCTGTTTCATGAATTGATTAAGTATTTGCCATAAATATTATATACATATACATATCTATATCTATCTATCTATCTATTTATATCTATCTGTCTATCTATCTATATCTATCTATTTATCTATCTATCTACACACCCAGAGTAAGTATGGTTGCTGGCAACAGTAACCTAAGTGTCTCTGTAGTTTGCAACAGGCCTGAATCAGTTTCACGAAACTGTGGATTTGTGACTGATGAGGTCCTAAAAGACTTTTAGAGTCTTATCTACCAGTGGCAGAAATATCAATAAAGAGTCACCTTTTCTGTTAAATATAATGAATAAAAACACATAGGTAACTGTCAGTCAGTTCAAATAAATCTATCAGAGTTGCTATAGTTTGCATTGATAAAATTCTTTAGGGAAAAAGGGTAAACCTTACCGATAAAAATGTAAGAAAACTATATTTTAGAGCTGGACTTATATACAGGTATTTCAGTATTGACATGGATAGATTATCTAACTAGCAAGCTAATTGTGTTTCCATTTCCCAGTGGAAAAAAATGGAGTAGGCAGTGTTTCCTTCCATAGCCAAAGAGAAAGGGGCAACTGGGACACAGGGAGGAATTAAGAAAAGAGAGCATCTCTGAGAGTCACTAGGATTATGATAGAAAAACTTCTAATCTTATTAATACATTTTACACTGAAAAATACTGAAAAACAGGCAAGAGACCATTAAGGTCATGAAAGAAAGACAGGGAACTTCAGTCAGTGGCAAGTAGGGAACAAAAGAAAGAAAACATGGATGAAGAAAACAATTACTTTATTGACAAGTGGAAGTATAAAAGATTAACAAAGTTGCATGTTCTGACAATGCAGTATTACAAAACTTAAGCATAGTGCATAACGATGCTGCATACATTTTAATAAAACAAAATTAATAAAATTTATCAATTTTTGTGGAGCTCAAATGAAAATATGAAAAAATATTCTTCAGATGAAAGGATATTTTAATCAGCCCATAAATATCTTATGTAGATTTCCTTTTTAAAATTTCCTATTCACCATTAATTTCTTCCCAAATTCTATTTGAAAAACTATGAAAAGTTTTACTCCATAAATGCCAGAGTGAGATTTTCTGACCTTTTCAAAAGAAAGTCAAGCCAATCAAATTTATTTGCTGATTAATATACTTTTGTGAAGATATTTTCTGTGCAGTTGCATCCATGGTTTTTTGTAAATAAGTTGTCCTGCGGAAAATGTTAGTTAGATTTAGTACATAGAAAAATAAAGCTGCAGAACATGTGCAAGACTGAGGACTGGGACTGCTCAGCCTGAGGAAGAGAAGATTCACAGAAAATTATCAATATGCATAAGTATCTGAAAGGAGCATGTAAAGAAGACAGGCTCTTCTCTGTGAAAGAGTACAGTGGCAGAACAAGAGGCAACATGCACAGGAGGTTCTTTCCAAACGTCAGGAAGCACTTTTTCTCTGTGGAGGTGACTGCAGATTGCACAGAAAGGTTGTGAAGTCTCTAGTCTGTACAGACATTATCCTGGGCAAACTGATTAATGTTGCCCTGCTTGAGCAGGGAGGCTGAACTGTTTGAACATCCAGAGGTCCATTACAACCTATCTCAATCATCCTGTGGTTCTGTGATTCCACGGAGGCAGTGAAAGGGAGTCCACTCCAAATCAACCAGTGATGATCTTTACCAGGAAAGATTTCTGTTCCATTACACATAGTTACGACTTTCAAATGTTAAGATCAAAGTATGAGTGTTCCTGGAATTATAGATTATCTTCAATCCCCAGGGTTGAAGGTATTCTCAAGAAATTAGAACTAAAGGAAATGTACCTCTACACATGTACCTCTCACAGACATCTCATGCCTTGAGAACTTCCCTTGCTTTTAAAGATGGAAGTTTCTTACTATTAAAAGAAGAGATGCTCCAATGTGAGAGGACCACCAGAGACCCTAGTGATGTAATGGCAACACTCTGAGGCTGGGTAGACAATTTGCAGACCTCCAGGACATAGAGGAGAGCTACAGCTATTCCTGAAAACATCAGTGGAATAGCAGGGGAGTCCTTTGGGAAAATAATACACATGATAGAAGGCAGAAGGCCAAGCTGTTGATCCTCAGAAACGGGGGATTCCTTGCTGGTGATTGCAACTTACTTACTAGATACAAAGAACAGAGTGACTTAACAATGTCAGTTCATAAAAGGAAATAAACTCTTCAGCTCCACCAGTGACAGGTCAAAACCAGCTGGAGGAGTGGTCATAGGACATACAGCCCCAGCTTCCTTGGTGTAAATGTAAGAGTCACAGAGGTCCATTTTGAAGACAGTATGATAACCTAAAGATACATTTTACTTTAGTGAATATTGTGGGCCTATTTTTTTAGCAAACTATAAATTAAAATATCTCAGTAATACAAATGGTAGGAGGACAGCAGGAAACTGATTCTCAATCATATTCTTAGTTTCATCTTCCCACCTAAACCTCTTACAAATTCTCAAGCTGCTACTTGTATTTAATCCTTAAGTCCTTTTTCATTTAAATGTCATTTCTTCCCTGCTAGTGCAGTTATGAGGGATTGTCTTCATAGAACAGGAACTTTTTCTTCCATCCAACAGGCAGAACACACACATTTAACAGGCAGAATACAAAGGATGTCTGCCTCTTTCCTTCATTCTACAAAACCACTCACTTTGACTGAACATATAAACAAGGAACCTGAACACATAAACACATACCTGAATGCTGACATCTGTTATTTTCCCAGAGTTTTGTCTCTACTCTTCTCCCTAGAAAAACAAACCCATTCTCCCTAAACTTACAGGGAAAGAAATACTCATAGGAGTCACAAAAGCAGATCAGATCAAACCCCACTCTAGCCTAGTAACATGTCTCTGACAACAACTAGTACTGGAAATTCGAGGAGAAGTATAAGAATGGCGCAAATATATTTCATCACAGTAATCCCCCAGTTCCCATTGACTGACAGTCTCAAGACACCACGATCCAATGTGTGTCTTACTCTTTAATAACTCACATTGTATATTTTCATGCACTAGTACTGCAAAAGTACTCATGGATCTACTCTATTCACCACACCAACCAGACTGACAACGTACAGACCTCACCATAAAACACCACCATCCCAAAAATAAAACCAAATCACAAACAAAAAATAAATCCTCAGAACGAACAAGAAAAAGCTACCAAAAGGAAAAAAAACAAACAAAACAAGACAAAAAACAAACAAACAAACAAAAACTCCAAAACAAAACAAAACAAAACAGAAAAATGAAAGCAGGAGTAAGCAGTCACTAACAAAAATGTAATTAAGATATGTAGTTTACATTGTTTTGGTAGCTGACTGCTCATTCTAACCATGAAGGATAGATCCACCCTTTTGGCAGGCCTGTTAAACAAACAAAAAATTGTGGCATTTGAAATACAATATGGTATCTATTCAAGGCTTGATTTTCAAAATGTGAAATGCCCATTAATGCTATCCTAAGTATATGAGCTACAGGTGTCAGTAATTTATAGAATAAAACGGTGCCTACCCCTTGAGTATTTCAAGCCAGATGTTAAAAAACAAGCAGACAATATGCTGCCAGCAGTGTGCAGAGGCACATCTGACAAAGTGAGGATTATCAGGGGAGAGAGGAACCTGGCTATTAATTCACTAATGAAAGCTTTTGATGTGCTATCTTAGGATCCTTCCTTGTGTCTGGAGCAATTTTCCTTTTCCTAGCTACGAAGTGCCCTCTGTCTTCTTTTACAGATTTCTCATAACATGCAATTCTTCATGCAGTTCTTCCTCCCTAATTTAAATCATGAATAATAATCCTTACACACTGCCTTTTCTGAACTGTTGTCCTGTGTTTTGCTGTGAATTTCTCCTATCTCATTTAGACCATAAGCTTTTCAGATAGGGCATGCATCTTGTAAATTTATGGTGTTGCAAGTGTGTTTAATGCTAATAATGTGCAGTGACAGGGCAGGGCAGATTCATAAGCAATGCTCTGACAAAGAAGCAGCTATTGAATTCATAATCTGGCACTTCATATTCACAAGAGAGAAAAAAGCTGTCATCTCAGAATAGGGGATCTGCTATAAAAGGAATGGTTTTTTTGCACTAATGATTATCAAGAATTCATACATTCCACTTCATTATCAATTCCATATATTAGTGACTATTTCCTAATGTTACTTGTACCATAAAGCTGTTGCTTAAGTTCATTCAATCACTCATAGTTTTTAAAAGAAAGGTTTCACAAATAAAAACCAAATTAGAACCCAAGGTATATGAGCAAAACACCCACACACTCCTGCCCATCAAACTTCATAATGCAGGGAGCAAGACAACTTCATATGTAAAATAAGATAAAAAGTTCCTCAGTGATACTTAAGGAACAACATCTGAGTCATACAAGGAGGGAGAAAGGAAGCACAGTGCTGGGTGGTTTAAACAAGGGAGATGTTTGAGAGCTGTAGCTTCTGCTCAGGACCTGTATTTTCAGAAGTAAGATAAAAGACTTCATCAAACAGAAGGAGGACTTGTAGGAAAAGTAATTTCTTTACAAAATTTTTGGGGGCCAAAATATTATTTTTGAGGAGCCCATTTAATTACAGCTCTATCTTAGAGTAAGCTGAGTACTCCTGGAAAAGAACTCACATTCTTGCTCATTTTTCATCAGCACGAACATTTTGGCAACACCAGGTGACTGCCTGTTCTAAGCACAATCTAAAAATTTACTTCAGAGTAGTAGGATGCCTTGCTGTGTGTGCTCAGATGATCCTTAAAAGCCGTAACTAAAGATAGCACTAAAATGAATGACTCCCAGGGGGGGAAAAAAAGTAGTATAAGAAAAAAAGAAAAAAAAAGAAAAAAAAAGGAAAAATTAAAAAAAGGAAAAAAAAAGAAAGAAAACAATTTTTGAAAAAAGGTGAAGAAAAGAGGAAAAGAGGCCTGTATTAATCCAGGATAGCTTAATAGAAAAAGAATTTTTTGTTGAGACTTCACAGCACAAGACATGAAATTTGGCATGAAAAATATCCTCAGCTACACTGTGTTTCTTCGTGTTTCTTGCTTCTTTGGGAGTACCTGTAAGCCTGCTTGATGTCACCCCAGAGGCAACATATAGTGATACCCACATCCGGCAGCTTGATCACCCACTTGTGAACCCACAGGAAGCCTTCCTCCAGCATCCCCACCCTTACTGCCCTCCCAAGCTCCTTCTTAAAGGGGGAGAACTTGTGGGAGGCCCTCACAGACCACATTTCCCTCAGCCCTTCCCCTTAACCACAACACAAATGTGAATGAGCTTGGCAGTAGACAAACCTGTGGTAATTGCATTGGACATCACAGCCACGACATTAAAGAATTTTTTTTTCATTGCTTTTGATTCCTTTCCACTCTACTAATAGCTAGTCCTCTGGAGTAATCAAGCCAATTGAAATTTTGTGCTATGGGATTATGCAAACTTAGAGAAATAACACTTTTTCTTTTTTTCTTTTTTGGTGGGAGGGGTGGAAGGAGTGAGGGAGAGGGAAAGGAGCCCTCAGCTATAAATCTAACAAAGTTAAAGTGCTTCTGGCATTCATAGTCACGGTTTTTTTCTTACCCTAGATCAAACTACTAATTAGAATGCTTAAAGAAGGTAAGGACAGTAATTCCAAAATGTCACAAGTTTTTTTATCAGCACTAATCTATCTAGATTAAACTGTACCTTATAGGTACCATTTTTATTCCTATTGCACACTATATGTTTTGTAAGAAAAAAAACTATAAAATACGGAAAATGCAACGGGGGAAAAGGTATAAAAACAAGTAAGACAGAGTAACAAAATAAGGTATAAAATAAGGATTAAAAGTACTGATTGCAGAAGTTGTAGAGTTAATTTTCTTATTTCTCCCAACAGTTTCACCCAGCCAAAAATATCCATCAGGCTTTCTGCTATGATTTCATTTGTCAAACATCCACAGTTAAACACATGAACTATCTGTCTGTCTTTGTCTAAGGTGACTTCTTCCTTGGCTCTTTATTGGCTGTCAGGTTAACAAATGTAATAAATATTTGAGGTAGGTGAGTAGCTTGTCACCATTAATGATATCTTATTCAGAAAGTATATGAAGTAAATAACTGAGTCCCAGTGATATAAGAGGGCATGCTTTAAAATACTTCTTCAAGAGATACATATACTACCAAGAGCAGGCTCCACAATTGAACTTTAGTTGTGAAGTTTCACCTTTATGGATCAAATGCAGCATCCTATATTGGGCCTTTCTACACCCGATGGAAATATTTTCATAAATAGCCTTGATTGCAGATGCTGACCAGGTTAAAAAAAAAAAAAA
>VWZV01007387.1:23782-44015 GCA_013397155.1 Irena cyanogastra
AAAAAAAAAAAAAAAAGAAAAAAATAACCTGCTTTTTTCCCCTGAACTAGGGAATCCTGAAAAATAGACAAAAGCAGAAAATTTAAATTTAAAACAAAGCTTATTAGATGGCAAAAAACCTTTTTTTTAAAATACAGTCCCAAATCAAAATTAACAAATATTTTTATGCTGAAGACTATACCCACATGAACCAAGACTAAAAACATTTTTACAAGATTTTTAAGTAATATTTTTTCACTAGAGAAGTTAATATTCTCATATATACACTTCCAAAGGAAATGGGGGTGGAAATATTCTGCAAAAGAAGGAAAAACTCTGCCATCATCAATGTTGCACTCCTTCCTGAGGTTAAATTGTGTTATATCCTAATATTCCACCTGCTACAGTCTACCATCTATATGCCAATTAAGATGGAAACTAAATTTTCCAAAGACAGTGCCTAACTGAGAATACTCAAAGGCACAGTTGCCTATCTGCAGAAGTCTAAAAATGACAGGGTTGTGCCCACACAGGACACAATCTCTTGCTGATCCAGCTCTGACAGAACCAAAGCAATGCCAAGGACTTGCTTTGCCTCGGTGCTCTGCTAGCAACAGCTCTTGTCTTCCAGTTCAGCATAGCCAGCCTGTACTCTTGAGAATAACAGGAGTTAATTGAAAATCCAGCATAAGCATAGCTAAAGAATGAAATAAAAAGGAGCAAAGTGTGTTCAAGAGAAGAAAAATCATAAAAGATACTTATTTCAGAATGAACAATCAATCTTTCCTTGGCTGGAAAGGAGTTTAGAGTGGGCCAATAAAATGTTTTGTGAGCATTAAAAATAGAGCAGGCAGTGGACAGAGCCTTTGACAAACCCCAGCTTGTAAGATATGTCTCTTTAAAAGGGGGGAAAGCCTAAGGACGTATTTTAAAGCATGCTTAAGTACAGCACTAGGATAAGACTGCAGCATCAGCCAAGAGATGCTTGTGGCCTGAAATATAAATCAAGTAGAAAATTTTTGGTATCCTAACTCCCTTCTATGAAAGAATAAATAGTGATAAAATGGCTGAAGTTTAGTATATGTGACACAACTATAGGCATTTTTACTGCTGAAAATTCCACATGAAACTTTTATGACCCTATTCACACCGAGGGCATTTTTTTAGGCAGTGAGCAAGAAATTAGCCACCCATTTCGTTAATGTCAGTGGCAGCTGAGAAGCTGCTAGGAATTTCAGCTAGTTCTCTATAAAAGTCCTTCTGTAGGAGCTCCTTCCATCTGCAGAACGTCAGAGAATAAACTAGTTCCTTCTAAACTGCAGGAGCAGGTAATGCTGATTTATATTTTCCCTTCTTTTCATGGAAGGGATTTCTCACAGAAAGTTAAGAAGAAAACGAAGGCTTCTTTGTAGTGCCTTGTCCCTCTCATTAAGACTTGCCTGTTACACAGCCTCAAAAAACACTATTTCAGAAATATTTCTAAAAATCTAATCCAGCGCAGTGCAGATTTCAGCAATAGAAAGTCTTCTTAGCAAGACAAACTCCAAACAGGGAGTAGAGACAAAACCCTCTGTTGCAGCTTACCAACATGGCACAGTCTGTGCCACTCCTTCCTCCTGTCCCAACCACCTCTTAGTGCCATCGCAGCTTCCTGAGGTACTTTCCATACAGAACAGCTTTTCCAAGCTCTCCTTTTTTGGAGAAGTAGCCTTTCACTGTGACACTCTTCCCCTCCATCCTCAGTGCTTTGAGTTAAACACCACGAGAGTATAATCTAAGGTCAATGCAGGTGCAGAAAAGTGATGGACCTGCTGCACTATGACCACAATGGTCAAGTAGGAACTCACAACAGATCAATAAACAAGCCTTTCAAAAAAACCAAGGAAATAATAAAACAACGAAAAAGATCTCGTCCTTGCCAAAGAAATAGGCAGAAAGTACAGTTGAATTGTATAGTTCTGCCACTCAGAAATGCTTGTGATATGCAAGAGGACTATATCATACTCTTTCACAGAGGTACAGTGTCATCACTGCCATTAGAAAACACACTTGTGTGCTGTCAGGCTGTCCTTTTGCTGAAAACCACCTCTAGCTGCTGTGCATATAGTTACAATGTTGTGCCTGTTTTTTTTAATAACTTTTTAATTTTATCCAGGTTTTCCTTCTGAGTGAGGGAATCAGTTAAGAAATCAATGTGCAAAAATAAAATGTGTCTTTGAGGGCTTTTCATTTTTCTTCTGAGAGAAAAAAAATACCTGTAATTCTGCAAAATATAATGCTTATAGTAAGAAATTGACCTACTCAGTTTTTTCTAAACAAAATGAGAATACATGCTTATAAATATATCTTACACAGTGCAAGGAAACAGCTGAAATATTTTCTTATTCTCTGAAAAAGTCTTTTTTATCACCATGAAAGAAAATTTGGTGAGTACTGACCTTTTTTGCTCCAGAGTTATTTTCATGGATGATGAAATGAAAACTCTCCTTATAATGTACAAATCAGAGATCATTATTTCACTAATTCCTCTTCTAACTAATTGCACTAAATGAACAACAACATATGCATTTAGGACCTTACAACATAGTTAGGATTGGGCATAGTGAAACTTTAACTGTGTTTCAGGTTCAGGGGTGCTCTTCACTTGTTGGAAGTATTATTAAAAAAATTAAAGGTTTACATATAAACATGGTGAAGAGTAAGTATATAGTAGGTAAATCTGAGGCAAAGTGGGATGAGGGAATGCCACTGCACTTAGCAAAATAAGGATGCACTCATATAAATAAAAGCAATCAAGTAAGAACATTTTCAAGAAGTTACTATCCCTTAGCAGAGATACTGCAAATTGAGATTCTGTTATAAAAAACAGTGATGATTTAAGGCAGATGATTTTACTTTGCAGCCTCACTGGATTAGAGGCATGCATACTCATGTAATAGGTATCAAGGTAAAGAAACAAAGTTCCTAAGGTAGATGAACAAGTCATAAGATATTAACTTTGTTGTTTGCAATTGTGCAACTGTTTAAACCCTCACAGGAGAATAAGAATCTCTACCATTATGAGTACAGTAGGGTCAACAATATTGTTTACACTATTTTTCCTTCCTAGTACTTTTAGTACTTAACTTCTCTTCTCTGTAGCCTTAACTGCATCTATTTTAACCTAAGATATGCATCCATGAGCTCATTTTTGGAATCAGATTGCACAGTTGTAAATATTTGGGAATCAGCATGATTTACAAAGCTCATATTAGCAGTTATTTGAAAGCAATGTTGAATAAGTTCTAAATTTTTCCCTGTAGCCCTGACTACAGCGTACCCATGTGTCCCACAGGAAGTGGCATAATATTTCTCATCTCACTAGTTTCATGTCACGCAGATTCTTCAAACACCCAAAGGCTGGTTTACTAACTTGATGAAGAAGATGAACAGTGTAGCAAAGGCTGTAATACTGCATCAGTTAAAGAGATGTCATTCAGTAAACTTCTGCCTGAAGGCAAATATGTCATTCACAAGTTCTGTGCCGTCAATGAACGTGCCCCAGTGACGTTTTGCTGCACAGCACAGCAAAGCTTAAGACACAGATTCTGCACATAATCTTCAAATCATCCCTAACAAAGACCATATTAGTCTTCAGTATGGGAGATGGTGACTGGTACAAGAGGACTTTGTGCTGCCTTTTAGCCACTAAACAATGGGAGGGAAAAATTCCTTCTACAATTACCTGGAAATAAGCATGTTTCCATCATGGTAGAGGGGATTGCACCTGGGATTATATCTGAACAGAAATAGTCAGAATCAAGGTTTGACAAAAAGAAGCCTCTATTCTGTCATTTGCCATCAGCTCCTTTTTAATTCTGTGTGACTTGAGTGGTTGGTATTGAAATGAATCTTCTCCTAATATCAGATCACTGCTGGAGTTTTTCATTAAACTATTTTAATTGCTTAAAACCTGCATTTCAATTTCTCATAAATACTGCCTAAAATCAATTCAGTGTCAGACAACATCTGCAACAGTCTCTGCAACTGGTTGCAGAAAAATAGTTAATTCTTAAAAACATTAACAGCGTCAGACTTCAATTGAATGATTTAATAAACAAAATTTTAATTTACTCCCCCTTCCTCCCTTCAAAATGTTTTAAGACAGGTTAACCTGTCAAGAGCAGCATTGTACTGATCCAGCTGAGGCAGAGAAGGAGATTGTATATCCTCATTATTACCATAATTGGCATCTGGAATCTGTTCAAAAATTCTGATTTACTTTGTAGCAGAGGATTATGGCTGAATTTGGAGTACTTTATGGTCTACAGAGGCTTGTGAAATTCAAATATATAAACTGTCAGTTAAACATTTCATGAAAAGCCCTACCTTCTACTAATCCAAAGAAACATGAACAAGTGCTTGAGGGGATGAAAATCCACAATACGTTTTGGTAGCTGACCACTTACAGAAATATTAACATTCTTGGGCAGGTTTGCTTTCTGAGCTTCTGAAGTAACTTTGGAACCAGCAGGATTCAGTTTCTAGCAGATTTCCAACACCCTGGAAAAAAAAAATCAGTCAGAAGCCTCTAGTATTTATGAATTATTAATCCTGGCTTTCTCTGCTTTTTTTCCTTAGTTTTGCTTTTGTGTACCTGTTCAGCTAAGTAATTCAATAGACTGATAGAGACACGAATAGATATGCTAATTAACACCAAGGCTAACCTTTAAAGTTCCTTAAAGCTGTCAGCTTTCAATGAAATATTTTCATATTTCTTTTTCTGAGCCAGAATACAAACATTATTTGTACACTTGGTGCCAGCAGGAGTGCCCCCAGGAATCAGCTTTTAAGATTTTTTTCATTGTGGAAAACAGTTTAAGAAAGGTGTCAATTTTACAATCCTCATTTATAGTCCCTACCATGGGATCATGTTCATGTTCTGCCAGTAGCTTCCCTCATTTCTCATTACAATTGTCATCTAAACAAGAAATGGAGATTTGAATATCTTACATGTTGTCCTCACGAAACAGAAAAATCTGAAGTGGGGGAAAAAAAGAGAGCAAAAGGGAGACTTAGAGACCTGAGATGCTACATTAATATGTGTATTGAATGTAGATGGAAAATTTCTTACTTTTAAACAACAATTCAAAAACACTTTTGATAAACTGAATAAAGGGCAACTTCATTTTACAATCTCCATTTAACTCTTCTGATATATTGTTCTTTCCAAAGACTTTAATGCATGAGAAAAAGAAAAGCATCTTTACAATCCAGCAGTTACTGTGTTATATCCTTTCTGGTCATTGCTAAACCATATAGATAGCCACGAAAACAAAGTATTTGATAGGAGAAATGAAAGAAAACCCAGTATTATTCCTATTTGTCTAAGACAAAAAAAAAACCACAAGTAGAAGCAACCAGAGCCTAAATTCCAGCTTCTGTTAAAAGATGACTAACTCTTTACCTCTCTTCTATTTTCCTCCTTCCTCCTTTTATGAGGAGAACTGAGTAAGAAGAATCACCAAACTCCACCCAAGTTCAACACTGTGATTTTTGCATTCCTGTTCAAATGAATAGGTACTCTGAAGCTAAATTCACAACCTGTTTCAAGATTCGAAGTCACTCAGTCCCGTGAGGAACTCAGGC
This sequence comes from Irena cyanogastra, assembly GCA_013397155.1. Taxonomy (NCBI): domain Eukaryota; kingdom Metazoa; phylum Chordata; class Aves; order Passeriformes; family Irenidae; genus Irena; species Irena cyanogastra. The sequence goes on from VWZV01007387.1 coordinate 29,390, forward strand.
AGAGCTGTTTTGAAAATACCAATACTTTAGGTATATTCCAAATTGCAATTACAAAACTTGGGTGAAAACCTGAACCTTTGTCATAAATAAACACTTCTGTTCATGTTCACAAATATACTGCCCAAAGCAACTACAATTTGGATCTGTTTTACTTGATTTGGGCATAAAAATTTGATCTTTGAAACACAGAGAGTTTTTACACAATCATTGTGATAAAAATTGAGGTTTTGTTTCTTTGTTTTTTTTAATATACATTAATATTATCCCAGCGGGGTAACTACACCAGAACACTGATTTACTCCTTCAAATGAAGCAGGCAAACTTTCAAAGCATAACTTACTTGATTTTGATCATCTTTAGGCACAGCAACTAGGCTTCCCACAGCCAGGTGCTGTAAAAGCCTTAAGTACCAACACATCTGTCAAAGGCTAAGGTAAAGGCCTGAAGCAGCAAGTAAACAGACTGACTGGAAAAGTGTAAGGTAACACTAAGTGTTCCCTGACCCCACTACTAACTATGTGGAGCCTTCCTTCTGCAGATATTTTTATGTTGGCTTCCGAGAAAATTATTCAAAATTGACTCCAGTCCCAGCTCTCTTGTAATTTGATAAGCAATCAGCAGATTTTGCAGAAATGAAAAACCTGCTTTTACACACTGTGTGTGACACAATGATCTAATTCAATCCATGAACTGTTCTATAACATGAAAATGCAAAATATACGCACCATATTACATAAAGGAAGGAATCTCAGGAATAAAATGCTTGTCATACCAGACATTTTAAAGATATCCTTCAAGTTTTATTTCTTCTGTACATAGGAAGATTCAGTGAGACGGACCTCAAAGAAAGTAACATTCTTCTCATGCTCAGGTAATAAATTAACTTCACCTTCACTGCTACTCATAGCAGACTTACTATTACAGTGAAATGAAGGTTTGAAAGCAAAAGTTATGTAATATTCATTTAGCTTCTTTTCCAACATTATTTGTATCACAAAGGCTCCTCTATCTGCACAATTTGCACTGTATCTGATGCTCAGGTCAAGTTTGTTGAGTAATTTTCTCTTGACCGTTCCTTTAAAATAATGAGGAAATATTCTTTCTTAATCAGGTATGATTTTTGCTATGTGTTTGGCAGCTACTTCCAATGACTTGTTTGTAAACAATTTCCTGACCTTCAGTTTGCTCAACTTTATTGTGTTTAGTTGAAAAATATGGAAAAGATACCTATCTTTCCATACGTGATGCCCAGTGAACAGCTTACCTGTCTAAATGTATGATCAGTTATTCCAGTAGAAAAATTTTCCTCTTTGTCCCACATATTTCCTCTACTTCAGTATGACCATCTCAGTCCAAAAGAGTAAATCCCAGCCTATTCTGACTGCCATTGACACAGGTACCTTTTAGGAACCATGTCTGGGTTACAATATCCAGTCTTTCTGGAGATACTGAGGTGTTGTGTGAGCCTTTCTTAATGTCTTTTGTAATTAATATAACTTAATCCAAATTTCTGCCTTGAGTAATATTTAAAAATTTTGTAAAGTATTGGATTAGGCAACTGACTGATAATATTTTCTAGGTAATTTTCTCTTATTGTCTTCTTCTGTATATAGAACAGGAAATAATTTTTAAAAAGCAACAAAACTAGACAGTACTTTTCAAGAACACAAACCTAAATGTTACCATTTTATAAGAATCTGAGCATCTCAGGATTGTGGACTATTTTGTCTCTCAACTTTATTTAATATTAATGTTACCAATAAATGATATTTTGCATTATGTTCATTTGTCTAAAGAGTCACACAGGGCTGAAAAAAAGATACTACTCTTTGAAAGATGAGAGAATCTTCAACAAATCCCACATAGTGACAAAGAGTGAGCAAGCTAAATCAAAACACCTCATTCCCCTAGTAATAGAGAAGGATAGAGGGATAGAGCTGGAGGGACTGACAAAGGGTCTATCACAGTGCAGCTCACATTATTGCACCAGAGGAATACAGGCATATTTGAAAATAAAAGCTACACTTTTTTTATTCTAATCCATTCACAATATTAAAACAGACTGAAAACTCCTAAGACAGAAAATTTGTACAAAGACAGAAAAATTGTTTTACAAGACCACACTGTAGCCAGTCGGGGAGCCAGGAACATATTGAACAACCTTGAAAAACAAACTTCCACATTGTGACCATTTTGAATCACTACATCAAATATTCAGAAATTAAATACTTGATGTACATTTAAAACTCCCACACTGCTTTTCCCAATGAAAAGTCTAAAAGACTATGCATCTCCTTCATAAAAAATAAGTGTAATCTCTTAATGTAAAATTTTAGATTTCCAAAGTTAGAAAGGAAAATCTGCTATTTTTCTAAGTTGAATAAGATCAATATTACATCACATCCCTATTTATTATTTTAGTTTAGTTAACTACTGTGGCTTTTATGCCTATGGTTTTTATGGCAATGATCACATATGCCCCTACTTTATCTTAGAGAAAGGGTCCCATAATTATAGTCAGTCAGCTATTTGAAGTCATTGATAATCCTCCAATGGGACTTTAAGTCTTGGCTCTCCAGAAGCCATCCAAAGCTATATGAAGTAGAAAGTGGGTAACAATGAGAGTTATAAATTCACAAAATCCAAAAGTGTTGTGGAATGTTGCAAAATCATATGTATATAGATATATATATATAGAGAGAGAGAGAGAGAGAGAAGATTCAATTATTCTCTCTCCCATTCTGCTGCATTTCTGCAAGTCTCCAGACCATGGTAGTTACCAAAGATATAATTCTAAAGGACTGCTGCCCCTTGTTCTTTTCATGCCCAACAGGTAATTATTTCCTTTGTTCTATAAAATTTACACAAGGCTTGTCAAGACTGAATAATACCATCCCATTTTCCTTTTCTTAACCCTTCCAAATCTCTCATGTCTGTGAGGCTACACCACTTGTTTTGTATTTTGGTTGCTTACCTTCTAGGGAAGCACTGAGCTTTGAGAGTTTGTTTTTCCTGCTAGAAATATTATTGAAAGAAAATTAAAGAGTTCACCTCTTTAATTTGTGAAGGGGAATTTGGGTCCAAGCTGAATACTTTGAAATAGAAATTGGTTTACTATGCATAGTTATGATCAACAACTTTCAGGCCACACAGTAATCTCCTCCTACAAGTTCCAGATGGGCACACAGTATTGGAATACTATGGCTCTAATACAGAATTCACCAGGTTTGTAAATCATCATAAAACCCCACATATATTTCTGTTCTATGAGGAGAGTCAATGTATAAATAAATATATTAAACTCCATCACAGCTGCACGACTTCATATAGCAGATTACAAGAATAAGCAGAAATATTTGATTGCTTGAATGCTGCTGGCATTTGAGATATTCAAGAAATTGCCTATTCACTTAATTCTCTTGTTAACTCTGACCTTCTAGACGTTCATTTCAAATCAAAATGTGTTATTCTGATCATGCTATCAACATCGACATTTCTATTAAAAAGAAAACTCATTTATTTGACAAAATCTCAGCATTAAGATATCCAATCCCACATGCTTTGTACCCCTCTAGTGTGTTAAATGATATGATTTGTTATCACTCACAACGTATATAAGAGTTATACTTTTGCAATTGATATGGATATGGTTGCAACAGTCAAGAGAGATGAGATTAAAGGATGAAAGTGTTCAATATCAGTAGATGAAAAAAAGTCACATTAGAAGAAACTGTGCTTTCTTTTTTTTCCTTTTCCCTCAACCTGCTGAGTCATCATCATTTCCTTAATAAAAATTCGTGCCTGTAGTGGACATTCATGGAACAAGGTGGAGCAAGTGTAGAAAGAAACAGGCTACCAATCAAGAAAAATGATGAATTTTTTTTCTAAGAAAGGCGTATTGGCAAGAAGAGAGATTTGCTACTTGGTTCTTAAATGAAAAACCTAAAGAATATATCTGAATATGGACCAAGAGGAAGCCAAATTTCCAGGAAACCCTGGGGAGAAAAAAAAAGGCAAAAGCATAAGTTAGAGGAAGATATCATCAAACCAGAACAATTTCATTGAATGAGAATCAGTGCCAGCAGCTGAGCTCTCTGTAATGAAAGGGAAAACCTACAACCTATGTCAGTGAAGATAGGAGGACTTTCCATCTGAAATAAGCCACGGAATTTGGGTTGAGGTCACATGTGGTGGGTTGACATGTGGCTAGATGCCAGGCACTCACCAAGCTACTGTATTGCTCCCCTCCCAAGCTAGACAGCGGAGACAAAATCAAATAGAAAACAATGCATAGGTTGAGATAAGGCAGTTTGCTAAAGCAAAAAAGTAGTTTCCACATGCATAATCAAACAGGAAAAAAAAATTATTCTCTATTTCTGATTAGCAAGTGATATCCAATGTTCAGCCACTTCTCTCGAAGCAGGGGTCCTTCATGAGTAGAGGTTGCTCCAGAAGGCAAACACTGTAAATAAAAAGTGTCCCCCTTCCTCCTCCCTCCCTTAGTTTTGTATCTGAGTGACATCACATGGTATGGAGTTCCCTTTGGTTAGTTTGGGTCAGCTGGCCCAGTTGTGTCCCCTCCCAGGACCATCCCCAGCCTGCTGATGGGGCAAAAGGTTGGAAGAGCCATGGCTGATGCTGTGCCAGTGTCACTCAGCAGTAGCCAAAACACTGCTGTGTTATCAGCACCTGGGAAAATTAACTCCAGCTCAGCCAGAGACAGCACATTGCATCATATCAACAGCTCTGGTTTTGGTCTTCCTATATCTTCTGATGATGTTTGCATTGGAAGGCAGATAAATTCCAATCTGAATAATTATCTTCTGGAAAAGATCTTTCTGAAAATCCTCAAACTATAATTTCAATTAAGTATGGTAGTAATCTTCCTGCCTTGTCTCCAAGAGTAGAGTATGATGGTGAACAGCTACTCTGTTGCATCTAAGGAATGGTTGCATTTCACTTATCAGATAAGTGAACTTCTTAGTGATCCTTAATTTTTTCAGAATAATTTTCTAGCAGTTTGGTTGGTCTTGTAAATCACTTTAAATTTCTACCTTCAAAACACACAGCTTCAATTTACACCAATACATAGATGTACTGGGTAAATACACAAGTAAGAACAAAAATATAATAGATGACTGTACAGATACTTTTGTCTAGAAGTATATCACACTGCATATCAATGCATATTATTCAGCTTCAAATTCCGAGATGTAAAGAGAAAAAACCCAACTTACTCAAGGAAAGTTCCTTATAAACAACTTAATTAAAGTTGCATAACAAATTATCCTAGTGGATATAAGTATAGAAATGTCTCAGTAGACTACTAAACTGTAACAAAATACTGCCTAACCCAAACGGCATAATTTATACATATTTTGGTTCCTATATTATCTTTATCACACTCCTTTTGCATAGGGCAGCAAGAAACCTAATATATAGAGGTTAATTTAGGTAAAAACTACCACAATTCACAATTGCATTAGCACCTATTAAGAGTCATTGTTCATGGAAATTTTAATGATACATTCCAGAGTGAATAAAAGCAGAAGATGATTAGGAATAAAATTGTTTCCATGTATGCTGACAGAACTGCTGAGCATAATTATACATTTCTAGGGCAACCTGTTTGGAGTTTACTCCATAATTTTATGTAAATTTTGAATTACTTCATTTTTTCAGGTTAAATGCTAATACGTTATTTCATTTCTCAGTTGAGTTGCAGGAGTACTAATGGACACAGATTGCAATTGATGGAACAGGCAACAGATAAAAGTCTAGAAGCATTTCAGAATGAGAAAGTTTTAATTCGTTGTTTTCTACTGTCACATCCTTGTTCCTGAACAAGCTGCCAAAATTTTCAATCAGTTACTAGATATTAGCTGTATTATATATATTGAGAGCAAAAATCCATTTCAAGGAAAATATTCTTTTGGGAGAAGTATTTTATTTTTCCCCTCCTTTTCCTCATTTATTCACTGCATGATGCAGGCTTAACTCAGCTTATACAGCTTCATGTAATACACTTGCAGTAATCTGTACAACATAAAAAGACAAGCAGAAAAAAAGAAAAATCAAATACTCTGAAGACAAATATGCAGGATCAGAGCTGTGGAAAAACCTGCCTGTTTAGATTTGCCCAGGTTTCAGTGAATTATACCACTGAAATCTTGTGTAAGCCAGTTGATTTTTCATTGGGTTCACACATACAGCAAACTTGCAGGTTCTGTACATGAAAACAAAATGAAAAAAGGGAGGGAGGGNACTTTGCACCTATTTTCTCCAGCTTTTTGTAACTTGTGACCTTTCCTTCAAACTCCTCCATCCTCCAAATTAGGATTAAATATGCTTAAACTGAGAAGAGATCACCACTATCCACAGCCTGACAGGAAATTCACGCTCGCCCATCCCACTAGAAGGGATATGTAAGCTTTTTTTAATGACAGACATCATTCTAATTTCTCCATATCTGCCGTGTTTTACTTGCCTGGTACTTGCTCTCTGGGATGCAGAGAGAAAGAAAAGCCTGCAATAGCAGACATTAATTTCTCCATTGTTATTTGATAATAAGATGTTCCAAACCAGGAACAACAGCATTGCTCAGATCCCTATAAGCTGAATATTTTGTTGGACCTTATGAACTGACACACAAGCCTTTCAGCAACATAAATTTGATTACCATGAACAAGCTTAAGAGGTCTGAGTTATACCTTAACAAAAAGCTACTGTCAGGAAAATAAGACTTTAAAAACTGTAAAATACTAGGCTACAAGAAGACGCTTGTGAATCTTCCTGAGCAGGTGCTGGGAGGAAAGATCAGTCAGCTGTTCTTTAGACCTTTTTGAAGAAAGGTTTGATCAAAGCCACTGGACAAGGAGGTTACTGGGAAGTGTCCTTGTGCTGAAACACTGATTTCTTGACTTTGCCTTACAAGCTGCATACGTCTGATCTTTCCCAATTATAGGCTTATCTTTCTTCCCCTTCTTGCTGCAAATGAATCAAAGAGTCTTATCTGTCCCTGTAGAAAAGTGAGATTGTGGGGTTTAAAGACTCTCTAGGTTGAATTATCTGTATTAGTGGAAGAGAGATGAAGAAGCAAAGCTAGTTTAATAAATTATAACAGGGAACGGGTAAGCAAGTGTACAAGTGTAACTGTGACACCTTCTACAAAATAATCCACTTCCCCTTAGCAAATAAATTTTAAAATAAATAAAATCAGCAGCTTAGTCATTAACAGTACAATTGCTCAGTAAACTGAAAAGTGGTTTTGCTTCCCTAAACCATATTTTGTGACATGGGGTGGATATGTAGATAAAGCTCCATACTGAAACCTAGCTTTCTCCAGCAATAAGTTTCAAGAAATGTGCCACTCACATAATCCTAGAATTTATCATCATGAGTGCACAACATGGCTAAGAGAGAGTATCTGAAAATGGAAAAAAGAAAAAAAAGTAAGAGGAACATTTGCTGTTCCTGCTCCATTTTTTTTCATGTTTAATATAACATGATCCTAAATAAAGGAAAATATTATTTATATACAAAACCTCTTCTGATGGAATTAATTTCAATTTAATTATATTCAGTTTTGAATTTAATTATATTCAGTTTTGAAATTATATTCTAATTTCCCATTAGAAAAGTTGTGTTTACTAGTATCACAACAGCCCCATAACAGGAATTCCTACTTAAACTTCCTATCTTTACTTCTTACTGGTATCTACATGTAGCTATACCCTTTCTTAAATTCCTTGTCTGCTATACTTCACAGAGTACTTTATTCTAATCAGGAAAGGATATTTTATATTTAGTCACAAAGATGATAGATTTATTAGTATGGCAGTTATCATGGACTTTATAGAAAATCAATTATTGGTGAAACTCTTTGTGGAACTGATCAAACAAAAAGATCTCTTTGCAAACTAGTAGGCAGATGATTGATTGGTTTGAGTGAGAACACATGCCACAAGAAGATAATGTTCCTAGGACCTCAAAATCCACAAATAACATTTTGAATTATTTCACTAATACAGAGTCACAGTATGGAAAAAAAAGCCAAATACTGATTTTACACTCTAAATTGCACATCACAAGCCTGTCAAGAATTTATTTGGGATTTGTGTAATGTATGTTGAGAGAAACTGATGTCTATGGTTAATTTCTGTATAATATGCTTATCCCCTTTTTCTTTTTTCTCCTCATTTCTGAATCTTTATCATAATATTAATATTAAAATATTGTTTTAATTTAGTTGATTAAAATTAATTTACAGTATTAAAATATTGCAATATTGTAATTATTAAAATAAAGTTCTTAGTTACATTTTAAATTCATAAATCATTCCTCTGTACTTGCCACTTTGATCTTTCTCTCTTTGTACCTTGTGTGTCCTTCAGGCAGAGAGTCACTCAACAATCACCAAATAGTATGCAGATCCAAAACATCTTCTAGTCCATCTCCCTTTACGGTCATAGAATCAATCATGCTGGTGATATCCAGATGAAAGGGATGGTCTTTAATCTATTTAACAATAATCAGAAAAACTTCACGGATTCTATAGTACGTTGGTTTTTTATGACATCAAATCTGAACTTTCCTCAGTCCAATGCTAATCTACTCTCTTCTAGTCTGTCCTTTGTGCACTTGCGAAAGAGAACTCATCCTTAGGAATACGAAGACCATTATCATACCTTCTGTCAGCCTTCTCTTCTGTAAACTAAACAAACAATGTGTTCCAATGTCTGATCACACAACAAAAAACCCACAACCATAAGCTTAAATAGAATTATTTCTATTCAACATTTACTTCTTGTGTGGGGTTGTGCCACTGGGCACCACTGAGAAGAGCCTTGCTCCATCTTCTTTAAACACTTTCATCTGATATTTATGCATTCTGTTAAGATTCCCCTGAATTTTAAGATTCCTCTGAATCTTTATCTCCAGGCTGAAAAGTCACAGGCCTCTTGATTTCTCAGTATGTCAAATATTCCGAAGCTTTCATGTTTGTGACCATTTACTGAATTCACTGCTGGATGTCCATATGTTTCTTGTACTTGGGAGCCAAGATCTGGACACAACACTCAGGTGTGTCTCACCAGAGAGGAGGGATTATCTCCATCTCCCTGCTGGTGAGGCTCATCCTAATGCAGCCGAGAAAGCTGTTGACCTTCTCTGCCAGTGGGGTGTATTGCTGGATCATGGTCCACTTGTTGTTCACCAAGATTCTAAGGTATTTCCATGTTAGTTCCTTACCACTTACGTAGCCCCAGCCTTGTATTTATGGATGAATTTATCTTTATGCAGGGTCAGGACTTTACATTTCCCCTTGTTGAATTTCATGAGGCTCCTATCAGCCCATTTTTTCAGCCTGTTAGCATCCTCCTGGATGGCAGCACAGTCAGTTGTTGTATCAGCCACTTCTAGTTTACACCATCTGCAGACTTTCTGAGGGTGTACTCCACAATAGCATCCAACTAATTAATAAAAGCAAGCAGTACTTTATCCAGTATTGACATGTGGGACACAGTACAAGGGATAAGGGTTCTGATTAGTGGCCTCCAGCTGGAATTTGGGCCACTGATCAGAACTCTTAGAGCCCCACAGTTTATCCACTTTTCAGTCAACCTCAAGATCCACTTACTTATTTGATATTTCCTTAGTTTGTTATAAGACAGCATTAAATGCCTTCATTTCCATTTGTGATCAGCTATATCTAACTGATATCCTAATCCTTCTTGTATTTAATAATAGCATCCTCCAACTTTTTCCATGTTGTATGTGTGCAGTTGATCATTCCTGCCCACTGATTTGTACCTTAGATTTTCTAGTTGTTCTTCCATGCTGACAGAGGTGTATTGGTTTCAGGCCAAAATCACAGCACAAGCTTGCCCTTCAGCCAGAATACTGGAAAGAAACTCAAAAGAAACCAAAAAAAAGGCCAAAAAAACCAAAGGAAAAAAAAACCAACAAAAAACCCCCCAACATGTAAGAAACCTTAGAAATATTCAGACGTGGTAGAATAAAACCACTACTCACAAGTGCAATAAATCAAATGAGTACAGCTACAGACGCTGTCACTGCTGTCATTTTGAACCTGTCAGCATTTCTGCTTCCTCTGAACAGCTTGGATGGGCCACATCTCCAGAGCTCAAATGTGACACACAAATTGCCAGTCAGGGCACTATTTTCTTTTAAAAGCTCCAATGGATTTGTTGCAATGGACTTACTCAGGGGAAAGCTCTGTTCCCTGTTCAGTAAAATGAAAGAGTTAAAAAGTGTTCACTGTTGGACGCATATTAGGAATAAATCTCCTACAAGGCAAAACATTATGAAGGAAGAAAGAGTGACAGAGGATTTCAGTGAGAGAAAGCTGCATGTACAACCTCAGCATCAACTGTGTACATTTAATTTTGTATCATTTTTGCCTTTTGTGGCGGTTTGACCCTGGCTAGATGCCTGTTAACGCCAAAACCTCTCTATCACTCCCCTTCTCCACTGGACAGGGGAAACAAAATATAAAAAAAAGATTCATGAGTTGCAATAAGGATGGGGAAGTTCCACACACCGACTACCATCACAAGCAAAACAGACCTCACTTGAAAATATTAATTCAATAAAAACCAGAGTAGAATAATGAAAAGTAAAACAAATCTTAAAAATACCTCCTCACTTCTCCCTCCTTCCTGGGCTTAACTTTATTCCTGATTCTCTACCTGAACCCCCTGCAGCAGTGTAGGAAGATGGGAAATTAGAGTCATGATAAGTTAATTACATTTTGTTTCTCTCACTACTTTGTCTTCAGCAAGAGGAGTCCTTCCCCTACTCCAGTGTGGGGTCCCTCTGACACGGAACTTCCCTGACAGAATAGAGTCCTCCATAATCTTCTCCAAAATACATCCTTCTCACAGTTCTTCATTAACTGCTCCAGGATGGGTCTCTTTCCACAGGGCACAGTCCTTCAGGAACAGGCTGCTCCAATGCGAGTCTCCTGTGGCGTCACAAGTCCTGCCAGCAAACCTGATCCAGTGTGGGCTTTTCCATAGAGCCACAGGTTCTGCCAGAAGCCTGCTGTGGCATGGACTTCTCATGGGAGAGCAGTCTTCCTCACGCATCCACCTGCTCTGTTGTGAGGCTCTTCCACGCCTTCACCACAAGGTGCAGGGGAATCTCTGTTCCAAAACCTGCACATCTCTTCCCCTTCCTTCTCAACTGAACATAGTGTCTGCAGGGCTGCTTCTCACACATTCCCACTCCTCTCTTCTCTGGCTGCACTACTTCTGCATAATATTTTTTCCCCCTTAAATATATTATCATATGGGCATTATTACCGTTGCTGATTGTCTCAGCTTTGGCCAAAGGTAGGTCTGTCTTGGAGCAACTGACACTGGCATTGGCTCTGTTGAACACAGGGGAAGCTTCTAGCAGCTTCTCACATAAGCCCCCCTGTAGCCCAATATAAGACGAGATGCTAGATCCATCACAAGTTTGTTGCCATCATACATACCATAAACTTAGCAGATTCACAGATCAGGCTCACTTTAATACTTTCCAAGGAATAAGGGAGGAAAATTAGGAAAATTTCTCTCAAGTGTATATTTTCACTTTCTCAACAGAAAAAAACCACCAAGCCCTTGGACTTCTTGTTTAAGTCTGTGTGATGATTTGAGCAATAAGGGATGGTACGGTATTTTTTCTGTAGTACATAAAACAACACATCCCTGAACACAGATCCATTAAAACGACTGCAGCACTGTTTAATGGTGATGCCATTTATGGCAGAGGAGAAATGCTCTGAATATATTTCAGTGTATGCAGATTCACACAGCTGCAACATATTTGTGTTGTGGTTCTGTGGGAATTTCACCAAAACTGAGCCTCCAGTGATTTAAGGTATTCCTATTAGTGGGTTTCCTCTCCTATCTAAATGATCCGTATACAACTGCAGACTTCTGAGCAGAGACTATCGCATCTGTGATGTGAAGACAGACATTTGTCACTTTTTCCAACAAGCCTTATAATATCTGCTTTCTAAGAGTCAGTAGACGGCCTCTTAACCAAAACTGTGGATTCTGAAAAATAACATTTCACATCTAGTTAGGCTGCAACGTAAAACAAACACCTTCTAGTATTACAGTACATATTTTAATAATCAATTCATCTGCAATGGAACTACACATAGAAACTGGTCTTTTCCAAAGGGAATGCACATAATTCTGAGAGGGCTTGCAGGTCAAGGCAGATACTCTATCTCCTATCAACTGCACTTCTATTAAGAGCCATGATATGCCTCCAGGCACTATGGAAAGAAGACCCTCCAAATCCTTAGTGCTAGCCATCCAGTACTGAGTGTCCATCTCATTTTTCAAAGAGGCTGAAACAATAATCCTCAAACACAAACTCTCAAACCTGTTTCACCAAGCCTTAACACAAATATTATCTCAAGTCATCTGTACTACCTATTCATCTATTTAAATAATGACAGTGAAAAGGGGACTATTATCCTGTCACTTATAGGAAAACTGCAATAGACTGGTTGTAGAAAAGAGTAGGATACAAATTATGCTGACTAGATCTTGAATGATGAACAGTGGACTAACAGGGTGCAAGGGAAGAAAAGCTTCACTTTTTACAAGCTTGAAAAGGCTAGAAATCAACTTTCAAACCTTGAGAAATATTAAGGCTATAAATGTGCTAACACCTCCTGCTGAAAGAGGACAGCACATCACCATCAGATGTGACACTTCAGCCCGTGCTGCCACCCACAGCCTGGTAGCTAGCAGCTCCTGGTACTCAAGACAACATTTCAGCGGCATGCTCTCTCATGAGTGCTTTGTGGGAGTTGATTCACCTCCTGGCCCTTGAAGCAGAGCAACTAATGCAGTTTAATGAAAACTGCCAACACAGTGTTTAGCAGCTTGGGGATTTGGTTTTTTTAGAATGTGGAAACACTAACTTAACCACTATTTCCCTGTGGGGTTTGCTGAGGGTTTTGGCAGGAATCTGGTGATATTTTCATTTCAGTCTAATTCATATTCCTTGGAATCTGGGCCTTGTAAAAGCCCTAGAAGCTTCAACTTGCTCACACTGGGGGTTAGGTTGCCTAGGAAGAAATAAAAGGCTAAGCCGGGTTGCTGCACTACGTAAATATCCAAAGGACCAGCATCTGCCTAGCTTTTACAGTGTCACTTAAAGTTTTACTTAAGAAAACATTCCTGGGAGAAATGAAAGAACTGTCTGTTCTCAGTCTTTGTGACTCTGATATTAGTCCTGAGCCTGAACAGTTCTCCTTTGGTCCATTTGACTTGTCACTGAAAGCCTTCCTTGCCTCACTCTTCAAGAGAAAGACCTTTTATCCTCAGGGCAAGTAGTCTCCTGAGCTGATAGACAGGGACAGGAACCAGATTAGATCTCCTGTAATCCAGGAGGAAGTAATTAGTGACTTGCTCTACCACTTAGACACTCAAAAATCTAGGGGGCCAGATGGGGTTCACCCAAGGGTATTGAGAGAGCTGGAAGAGGGGCTCACCAAACCACTGTCCATCATTTATCACCATTCCTGGTTATCTGGTGAGGTCCCAGACAACTGGAGATATGTCAATATAATGCTCATCTACAAGAAGGGTCAGGAGGATCCAAGGTGCTACAGGCCTGTCAGCCTGACTTCAGTGCCACGTTTATGCAACAGATCATCTTGAGTGCGACCACATAGCAAGTAAATGACAACCAGGGGATCAGCCTCAGCCAGCAGAGGTTTAGGAAAGGCAGGTCCTTCCCGGCCAATTTGATCTCCTTTTATGACCAGATGACCTGCCCAGTGGATGAGGGGAGGCTGTTGTAAAGTACATTAGTAAAGTCTTTTATACTTTAATACTGTCTCCCACAGCATACTCCTAAAAAAGCTGGCAGACCAGGCAGGCCAAGGCATGAACAGGTGCTCTCTTTGCTGGGTTAAAAACTGGCTGGGACAGATGGGACCAGGGAGTGTGGGTGAATGGAATTACATTCAGTTGGTGGCTGGTCACTACAGAGTTTTGCCAATTCAGATCTAGGTCTGGCTGTTAAAAGCCTTTATTAATGACCTGGAGAAGCAGATCAAGTGTATCCTCAGAATGCTGATAGATAACTGTAAGTTAGGTAGGAATCCTGATCTGCTGGGGAATATGAAGGCCCTGCAGAGGGACCTAGACCATCTGGATCAATGGGCTCACACCCAGCAGTGTGAGATTCAAAAAGATAAAATACCAGGTCCTTCACTTTGGTGAAAACTACCCATGCAGCACTGCAGGCTGGGGGCAGAGGGATTGGAAGGGGCTTCAGCAGAAGAGGACCTGGGGATGCTGAAAATGAGCCAGTGTGTACCCATGTGGCCAAGAAGACCAGCAGCATCCTGGCCCTCATCAGAAATAGTGTGCCCAGCAGGACCCGGGCAGTGATTGGCCTCATGTCAAGTGCTGTGCTCAGTTCTGGGCCTACCACTACAAAGACATTAATGAGGTGCTGGAGTGCTGGAGAAGGGAATAGAGCTGCTGATAGGTCTCAACCACAAGTCCTGTGAGTAGTGACACCTGTGAGGTGTTTAACCTGGAGAAAAGCCTCAGGGGAGACCCTATTGCTCTCTACAAGCACCTGA
>VWZV01007388.1:0-192944 GCA_013397155.1 Irena cyanogastra
GTGCTGCACCCGGGTTGGGGCAAAGCCCAGGATCAATCCAGGCTGGGGATGAGCAGANGCAGATGGAGCAGCACTGGGGAGAAGGACTTGGGGGTGGTAGATGAGAGGCTGGACATGACCCAGCCATGTGCACTTGGAGCCCAGAAATCCAAAAGTGTCCTGGGTTCATCCAAAGCAGGGTGGGCAGCAGCTGAGGGGGGATTTCTGCCCCACTCAGGTGAGACCCCACCTCCAGAGCTGTCTCCAACCCTGGATCCCAGCACAGGAAGGACGTGGAGCTGCTGGAACAAGTCCAGAGGAGGCACCAGGATGATCAGAGGGATGGAGCAGCTCTGCTGTGAGGAAATACTGGGAGAGCAGGGATTGTTCAACAAGGAGAAGCTTTGGGGTGACCTAATTGTGGCCTCGCAGTAGCTAAAGGGGATGACAAAAAAGATAGACTATTAATGAGGGCCTGGAGTGACAGGACAAGGGAGAATGGCTTCAAACTGGCAGAGAGTAGGTTTAGTTTGGATATTAGGAAGGAATTCTTCTCTGAGAGGGTGGGGAGGCCTTGGCGTAGATTCCCAGAGAAACTGTCCAAGGCCAGGTTGGACAGGGCTTGGAGCCACCTGGGATAGTGGAAGGTGTCCCTGCCCATGGCAGGGGAGTAGAATGAGATGATTTGGAAGGTCCCATCTGTGCATGGGAGAAGGGTTCAAAGGTCCACATGACCTTATCCCAGGATCACAGAATCGTTGTGGTTGTAAAAGACCTCCAAGATCACTGAACCCATAACTCAACACTTCAGAATTCTCCACTAAACCCTGTCTTCAAACACCACATTAGTATGTTTTTTGAATAGTTCCAGGGATGGTGACTCCACCTCTGCCCTGTTCCAATGCTTGATAATCCTTTCAGTGATTAAATTTTTTCCAATGTACAGTCTAAGCCTTCCCTGGCACAACTTGAGGCCATTTCCTCTTGTTCTATAGCTTGTTACCTGGGAGAAGAGACCAAGTCCCACCAGGCTACAACCTTCTTCCAGGAAGCTGGAGAGACCTTGTGCTGCCACTTGCCCTCGATGAGATCCTGAACTCCCTGAGAATGGGATTTCTTTAGCCTCTGAAGATCCCCCCGTTCGGTTTTCAACTTGGAGAGCTTGAGGTGTGGTTGGTGATGCAGCTGAAACCATCCCACCCAGTGCCAGCCAGATGGAAAATAACTCCCTGTTTGCTGGGGAGCAAGTGGGAACTTCCACCTTGCATAAGAGGCCTTTTGCCTCCTTGTGACCTGATTTCCTTGTGATTTTCACTAGAGCTACTCAAAGAGTTTCATGCCAGTGGAAAAGGGAAGAACAGGAGCCTTGCTTGCTTTCTTCCTGCGCATTGCATAAAGCTTTAATAGCGAGTAATAGCTGACATGGCTTTGATTTTATTGCACTTAACTGGGTAATTCTCCTGTCCCCAACTGTGCCCAGGAGGACTGAGGGGAACAGAAGTGACTGTGCCACAGTACAAATGGGTCTTTGAATTCCTCTTGCATTCCCATGGCCTGGATTGTGTTCAATAAGTCATGCACAGTAAATACAGCCAGGAGACGTGAGGAGACTCGTGAATACTTGCAAGGCACTCAGGTGCCACTCTGGTGAACGTGCTGCAGGCAGAATGTGGGAAAAAAATGCCCTGCTTGTGTCTCTGCCCCTCCCCTCACTCGTTGGTGAAGGCTGTTCCCCACCACAGAGATCCCCAGGCAGAGCTAATGAACAAAAACAAGCCATTTCTAATTTTTTCCCTGCTTTCTTACCACAAGGAGACACAAATTCACACCCAAAACCTGATGTCCCTACCCTGGGTTTGTTGATGGGTTCATAGAATCACAGAATAGCCTCAGCTGGAAGGGACCCACAAAGATCATTGAGTCCAACTCCTGGCCCTGCACAGGACAACCCAGGGAATCCCACCATGTGCCTGAAGTGGTTTTAAAGAATTTCTTGAGCCCCAGAAGATTTTGTTTGCAGCATTTTAACGTCTGTTGGCTGCATGGAGGGGCACGAGGTTTCTTTGCCATGATGGACAGACCAAACAGAGCTGTGGACACCTTGGGTGAGCAACCTGGGACTGTCGAGCTGGTCACTGGGCCAGGAGACACAACTGGGCCAGTTTGGTCGCAGATAGAGCCTGGAACTCGTTGGGTCCCATCCCAATTTCACTCTGTTCCTCCCTTTGTGGATGATGAGAATTATGGAGACCTCTGAAGTGAACGTCTCCTACGCTGTCCCCATCTTGCTGCACCATATTTCAATGCCTTGTTAATATTCTTGTGCTCCATCCAAATTCCAGCCCGGCTTCTTAATCTCTCCTCCCTGAATCCAAGAGCTTGCATGATCTCCTCCCACTGGTCTCTCCAAAATCTGGCTCCGTGCTCCTTCACTGAGGGAACAGCAGCAGTTCCCCTGTGAAAAATATCCAGATAACTTCCCTCTGATGATCCCAGTTTCTTCTTGTGTGTTAGACAAACCTCTGGAAGTTTTCTAGGATGCTCAGAACTGTGAGCTTGGCTTAGTGGGATGGGCTCTTGACCTTCCCATGGGTGATTGGTGCAGATCCACTCTAGTGAAGGTGTTCCAGTCACAGATGATCCTATATCGGAGCTTCTGCAGGCTGCTTAGCAAAGCAGAGAAGGAATTGCACTGTCTCCTTTAATGCTTTTAAATAGCTCATGTCTCACTGCTGGCAGGTGAATAAATTGGTAATGAATATGCAAATCAGCAGGTCTTCTAAGCGGGCTGAGAAACCTCATTTTGAGGTGTTTGCGAGGCAGGATAAGCACTTTAATGTTTGCCACACATTTCATGCCAGTGATATCCCCTCTCCTTCATAAACAGAGCTGCTGTCAATCCATGACCTGGTCCACACTGGCTTTGTCGGCAACAGTAAATTAAAAAAATGTCAGGGAAAGTTTTTAATTGCTGTAAATTGATTTTTTTTAATTACTTTTTTGATCCCCTGGGATTTCTAGCATGTAATTATAGAATGGTTTGGGTTGGAAGAGATCTTCAAGATCACCTCGTTCCACCCCCTGCCATGGGCAGGGACACCTTCCACTGTCCCAGGTTGCTCCAAGCCCTGTCCAACCTGGCCTTGGACAGTTTCCAGGGATGGGGCAGCCACAGCTTCTCTGGATTCCATGGCCTCACCACCTTTCCAGCTCCATCAGACATTCTTTCCTCCCTTGTCCTCCTGAATTTCCTTTTGTCCCATGCAGAAATCTTCCCATTCTGAGGGGTACTTCAGAGAGATGAAATTCCTTCATTAATGTCCCTGATTTCAACCCAAAATTTTCACTTTTGAAGATTAAAAAGCTACCACTGAGGTTTTAATTTTCAATTTTCCTCCTGGTTAATGGAAATTTGGACATATGAATCCCCCCCAAGGTCTTTTGAGGTTCTTTCTCCAATATTTTGGATGTCTCAGAAGTCTCTGTGGAGCCTCCAAAATATGCAGGAAATCAGCACCGTCCCTGAAGCACCAATTGAAAGAGACACAGCGAGGCCAAAATTTATCTATTGTTTTAATTTAAATCTCATCAGACTTCATCAGTTTTACCCCTTGTGCACCTCCTCCCATTCTCCACCTCCTTATACAACCCCTTACAGCATCTCCAGGCTTGTGTGATCCACCTGGAAATGTGCCAAGGGTTCAACACAGCTCCTCATGCCCATCACACATCACGGATTCATCACTGCTACTTCTCCCTCAGCATCTTCCCTCTCCTAAAGGATTCTGGTCCAAGAAGCTCTAAAATTCCACTTCCCAGAGCGGTGTTTCTGCAGATCTAGAAGATGTTCAGGGAGCTGAGTCACAGTTCCGTGGCAGGAGGTGGCTTGCTTAGCCTGAGGTTATTTCTGTAGGCAGGGAACGTGCACAAACGAAGGATGAAGTCAGTTTTCCCACTTGCCAGCCATTTGTTGCCTGGGATCATTTCAGCACTTCCATCCTTGGTGTGTTCTCTGTCATTTCCAATTTATTCTTGGAGGCAGCAGATTCCTTTATTTCATCAGGGGAAGTTATTCAAAGGCCTAGAAACTGTGGAAGAAGCAGCAAACTGGGCATTCCTGGAGGACTGTGATCATAGCCCATTTTTTGGAGAAAATTTTAAAACTTTTATCATTTTTCTTAGGTTGTCACTGAAGTAGTTTAGTTAAAAATTGAGGTTATTACTGATTAATCATTTTTTAGTTCAGCCTCATTTTGATTAAAGCAAGAAAAGACAGGTTGGAACTTTTTAAACTACACCTAATTCAGAAGTTGGAGTTTCACTGAATATGGAAAATGATCTGGTTTTTGTGAGTCTATCCAGAGGCTCACGCAGCTGAACATTCCTGAACATTCCTCGTGGCTATTGCTGGGTTTTTAGCTCCCAAATCAGCCTGATGGTGCAACATGCCCATAAAACACATCTCATAAAACATAAATGGGAAGAAGAGGTTTGTTTAGGATGAAAAATGTTCTGGTGATGAAGCCGCTGTTTCTGAGATCGTGGAATCACGGAATTATAGAATCATGGAATGGTTTGGGTAGGAAGAGACCTAAAAGGTCATCCCATCCACTTCTGATGTGGGCAGGGACACTTTCCACTATCCCAGGTTGCTTCAAGCCCCATCCAGCCTGGCCTTGGACACTTCCAGGGATGGGGCATCCACAGCTTCTCTGTGCCAGTGCCTTGCTGCCCTCCAGGTAAAGAATTTCTTCCAACATCCCATCTAAACCTCCCCCTGATGTACTTTAAAACCATTCCCATCACCAACAAACTGTCCCTTTGAGAGACACTTTCTCTGGATGCTGATTTTCTCCTTATACACCCCAATTCTATTTTAGAAATGAGAAATTTGGGTTCCTATGCATAAAATGTCACCAGTCTCAACAATGGATGGTTTTCACTTCGTTACCTTCACTGATTTTTTTTTTCCTTCTGGCTTTTGCAGCACTCAGCCCTGGCAGCCAAAGACTGATATTTGTTTAAAATGGTTTTGTCTGCTTGTTTTGTCCCTCAAGAGCTGTTGAGATTTGTTTGAGCTCTGGGTCAAGCACAGGCACAACCCAGGAGAGCAGGGAGGAGATGCCAGGGGAGTGGGGAGAGCAGCAGCTCTCCTCTTTTGGAAATAAGCAGTCATTAGGTCCACAAAAACATTTTTGCCTGAAGGATGCACTGAAAACAAAGTGTTGCAAGATAATGATGGGCTCTTCCCAGAGATAATTAATCTGCAGATGGAAACATCCATTCACATGTGCTCTCTTTTATCCACCTGTCCGTTCATTATTTTTACAAAGCCATTCAAGTCAAGAAAGGAATTCTGCTGCTTTCCAGGCACAGATAACAATTCCCTGTGCCATTCCTGGGGCTCCTGGCAAATTCTCCTTGCACAGAGTGCTCGGCTCAGCAGTGACATGGCCAACAAGGAGCAAAAGCCACCTTTTAATGCTGTGAAGGTTTTTACTTCCTTCCCATTTCTTTGAGAAAGCAAAAAAAAAGTCTGCTTGAATTTTTCCTTCCAGCTGTCTGTGGTACAGAATCTCCCCAGGTTGCCACAGGAATAAATTCATTACCTGTCTAAATTCATTACCATCTCTAATGATGGCAGAATGAATATTTTAATGAAGTTATGTTTAATCACTGTTTTAAGTCCACAGTAAAACCTCTGCAATTACCCTCAGGGCCAACAACAGCTCAGTGAACCATGAGGTGAATTCAACTCCTTTTTCTGGATAAAGAAAATCCATCTCTCCAGAAGAAAAGTGTTCCAGGCAGGACACACGGAGGTTTCTGCCTGCTGGTGCTGTTGTGCTGTGCATGGAAATGTGGGAATATTCACTGGAGTGAAGATGGGGATGAATCAGCTTCATAATGTGCTGGGTACTTCTCACACCTGCAAAATCCCCTCTCCACCTCCACTTGCTCTAAATAAATCAGAATAAAAGGGAACAACTTTGGTGATAGGATCAGGAAGAGCTCAACTCCAGCATGGAGCTGATATCTAATTACAGGCAGTATTTGATGAGAATCCTTGGGACAAGGAAAGGGCATTTTAGTCAGCAGAGGGCTCCCCATCCTGTAAAAATAAACAGTTTTCCTTGGTAACACAGAAAAAAATGATACTGGAATTAGGAATCTCTGGAAGATTTCATGAGCCAATTGTTTTCCTCACTTCTGTCCACCAGCTCAAAGATCTGAAAGAAAATCCTGTGTCTGCTGCAATTCCGAGGTGGAATTTTGAACCATGACAGGGAACTGAACAAACTCAATCATCACTCTCATTGTTTCTTTTCCCACTTTTTTTTAATTGCCTGTTTCAAGCAAACATCCTCCAGGAAAGTGTTTCCCTTTGTATGAGACAAAATTATGCATTTTCAAATGCACAAACCCCAAAACTTTCAGCTTATTTGACCTGTTGGGTAGAAGGGACAGGAAAAGTTTCTTCACACTTTTTTGGTGATGAACCAAAACTTATTTCTCGGGAGAGAAGGGGTTTCAGTGCAAGCTTTCCACCCCAAGGAACACAGAATCGTGGAATGATTTGGAAGACACCTTTAAGATCATCTAACTCCTTCCACTAGACCAGGTTGCTCCAACCTGGCCTTGGACACTTCCAAAGATGGCGCAGCCAAAACTTCCCTGGGAAACCTGTGCCAGGGCCTCACCACCCTCACAGGGAGGAATTTCTTTGGAATTCTTTGAAATTTCTTCGGAAATATTTTTTTCCTGTTCTCCCTTCTATGCAGGACTTGCGTGAGGTTACTTGGGACCATAACACACATCAGTGAGTAATAAATGATATTTTGCTCTAAAAATACAGATGTTCCTGGTTTCAAGGCTCTGGTGCATCATCGTCCCTGCAAGTGCGACCGAATCCTTCTGGAATCTTCCACCTGGAAGAGGCTCTGAGTAATCCTCCCTCAGCACTGTCAGAGTTTGCATAAGGGAAATAGGCAAAGATGCAACCAGTCCCCTCCCAGCTGGTAACTGGATTTTTGGGATAACTTTTCAGGAAGTTTTGCTCTCCAGTCAGAGGTGCTGGTTCCTTTCAGGGTCTGAGAGGTGCCAGGATAAATTTGTACACAGGTACTGATTTCTTCCTGATGCTCCCTGTGTTCCTTTTTCCCCCATCTGACTTCCAGAGGCTCTTTCAGGAAAAAATGGGATTAAAGCCAAGGAAGCCTCTAAATCCTGAATAAACACACAGCCTGGCTGCCTGAACTTGCTGCCTGTTTTTTTTTAATGCAGGGGAACTTTGCTGCTTGACTTTTCTAATTCTCACCCTGCTGAGAGCAGGTGAGGAAGAGGAACAAGTGGAATTTTAAGGGATCCTCATCATAGAGAATGGGTTGGATTGGAATGGAGCTCCAAGATTATCCCATTCCAACCCCTTTCCATGGGCAGGGACACCTTTCACTATCCCAGGTTGCTCCAAGCCCTGTCCAATCTGGCCTTGAATCACTTCCAGGGATGGGGCATCCCCAGCTTCTCTGGGATTTCTACTCCAGGGCCTCCCCACATTCACAGGGAAGAATTTCTTCCCAATATCCCATGTAAATCCACTCAGTATCTCTCTGATATTCCTTGTTCTTCAACAGCAGCTCAGCAGCATCATAACTCCCTGTCTGCACAGGCAGAGGTGTTTTATGTTTATCCATCATCCATATATGTGCAAAGAAATCCTCATCTCCTGAAGGAAAGCAACGGGAATAACACTGGGTGTGAATCCAAGAGGATAAAATCAAATGTTCATCGAGGACACTGAATTCCTGAGTTATCTTCAGTGTAACAACCCTGATTTTTACTTTTCCTGGAATTCCTTCCTGTGTTCTAAAGTGAGGGATCCCAGTTTTAAAGGGTATCAGGAGGCTGAGCTCCATAAGTGATTTGTTGGATGTTGGGGTGCCAGGAAACAGAAAAAACCCAACAATTAACCCTCACTCCTGCAGGGTCTGGGATGGTTTAAATGGGCTATAGGTGGAGGAGATTAGTTGGAAAGATATAAAAAACTGATTGATGCAAACCTAATTCCCAGGAAGGAGATGGAGTCATGAAATTTCCTTATGGAAAACATGAAGCTCTGAAATCCACTGATGCTCATAAGAATGTTGTTTTGTTTTGTTTCGATTTTTTTTTTCCCAGTGACTGCCAGGATTGTGGGACCAGACCACTCAAAATATTTTAATTGTTTGCAAGGTGACACAGTGGTCACAAATTGCCACCCTCACACTTTAAAGACATAATTTGGAGGGAAAAAATAATCCCAGTGTGTTGTTCCACAACACAATAGGG
The DNA here is from genome assembly GCA_013397155.1 of Irena cyanogastra. Taxonomy (NCBI): domain Eukaryota; kingdom Metazoa; phylum Chordata; class Aves; order Passeriformes; family Irenidae; genus Irena; species Irena cyanogastra. Next base: position 8,308 of record VWZV01007388.1, read on the forward strand.
AGCATACACCAGTTTATCCCACTTTACAGGCCCTCTGATCCATGTGTGTCCTTAAAAAGCCACTGTAAAAGGTGGGACAGAACATTAAAGCAACACAGTTGTTATAGAGTGGATTTTCAGTGTATTGAAGTGTGAAATCCCACTCTGTTTTTATGGAGAGCTATAAATAAGTCGACAAGATTTAGGCTACACCTTTGGAATTTGCTCGGTGGTCAGTGGCAATTCCTGAGTTTCTGTGGCTCGCTGAAAAATTCACAATATTTCCTACAGGATACCAGAAACCTTTTCCATAAAGCCCCTGTTTGGAGCTTCCCTTTTTTCAATTCATTGCTGCAAGATTTGCTCAGAAAATGCCTTTTTTTTTTTCAGCCTGGCTCTCTTCATCTCCCTTTTGGCTGGGAAAGGAGAGCAAAAGAAAGACCTGTGAGCTTTTTGTCAGTCAGGAGAGGAGTTATTTTATAAATTGAACCTGAACTGATGAATTTGGGGCACGAGGGAAATAGTTTCTCCTTTGAATATTGTTCCAGCCATTCTTTTTCATTTTTTTTTCCCAGCTGATTGCTCCGTTGTAAACGTTGAGGACTCCTCTTCCAGCCGAACCTTGTGGGAGCTAAAACAACATGCAAAGCTGGAATGCTGAGCTATTCCAGCTCCAGGGTTATTCAGGCAGGAAAATCCCCAATCTGACTGGCTCAGCTGATTAAAAACTCCAAGTCCAGAGCATTTCACGCGCGCAGAGAACATAAAAAAATCAATGCTGCATTTATTGACTTTCCCTTCGGTTATTGCCATTGTTTGCTAATTCCACGACAATTTTCTGTCTTTTTTTATCAGAGTCTCTCTCCTTCTCATGGCCCTCCCTGAGGGGCTGCTCCTTTATTGCTTCTTTGGAGCTGCCTGGGCATCCCATTTCAGCCCTGGCCTCTGGGAAGCAGAAGGTCAGAGAAGAATCCCCCATTTTGCATTTTGAGATTGAGCTCTAGGTGGGATATTAAATCCAGTTCCTTGTTTTCAGCTTCCTGGAAATGCTGTATTTCCCTTATTTTTCTTAAATGTGCATTACATATTTATTTTCTTTACCTTTCCCCCTCATAATTACTTTAACCAACACTTTCAGTTTCAAGTACAGACCGTCTACATTTGATTTCCTTTCTCAGGAACAAATATATCAAATAAAAAATCCAACCTAATCACCTCTCCAATTTTCTTCTTTGTTTTTTTTTTTCCTGGGGAAGATGATTTTTTTCTGGAGAAGAAGATAAGAAAGCAAAGCACTAAAGGAGATTTTGTCTGTATTTTTAATGCCAAGGAGGATTTTGGAGCACTAAATACAATGGTTCCTAATGTGTTTTAATATCTACATGTATACAGATAAACTCAGACAACTTAGAGCAATGCATCCTCCTGGTATATTATATGGGATATGTAATTATTCCCAGTTTCCAGTGGGAAATAAAGACCCACATGGGAAGCTGCTGCAGAGACAGGACTCGAATCACGTTGCCTGAACAATACCAAAGTGGTATTTTTAGCTTTTTATTCCTTTTAATCAATGACTAATCCTGTTTTCTTTTCTTTTTTTTTTTTTTCTTTTTTTGTCTTTTTGGTTTTTTTTGGGAGCAAAATTCCAGCCATTGGTGGACAAGCTGATGTCTGATCATCCTTAATCTGCAAAATTAAAAACCCCATGATTAAATAATGCCATTTCTTCTGAAGACTGCACACCCACCACTTCACTTTGGTGGTCTCTCTCAGACCCTCCAAACATAAACCCAGCTAAGCCCACGCTTCTATCACAGATAATCCCTTAAGGAGATTTCTGCATTGTTCTATTTAATTAACGAGGATGTCTAATATATCGTTATTGTATTTCCCGAATTATATAAAGAATTAGGATTTTCTAAGACAAGGACAACCAGTGGCTGGAAGAAATACAGATCCTGAAAGCTTCTCAAAGCACATTTCCTTGGGTTATTGTAGCTCTAAATGTTCTTTTTTTTAATTGGCCCAATCTCTTTCCACTTTTTTGCACTACCCAGATCCAACAGGTCTACAACCCCCTGGAAAATGGGACATCCACAGCTTCTCTGGGAAACTTGTGTCAGGCCCTCACCACCCTCAGGATAAATAATTTATTCCCAATATCCCACCTAAACCTGTTCACTTTCAGTTTGAAGCCATTCCCTTCATCCTGGATTTCAGGTGGCACTTAATGACTGATATTTCAGTCAGGAGCGTGGGCAGTTTTGCTGAAGTTATTTGAGGCGCTGATCCAACCTTTCTTCTCAAAAATTCTGATTCCCACTGACAAACTGAGTTTCAGAATTCCCACAGAAATGTGACCAGAAGTCGTTCCCTTCTTTGACTCCAAATCCAAGAGCTCATTGTTTATATGATTCCTGGGACAGTATAAGGGAGTGAAAGGGTATTTTCCCACTTTTCCTCTTCCAACTATGTCAACAGAGAGAAAATAATTAGCTTGGGCCAGGAGAAATAAGGGAATGTTTTTCATGGCTTTGCCTTGTGCTCATTCCACTTTGGCATGAAGTCAAACAGTCCAGGAAACACCAAAATCCCCAAAAGCCAAGAGGAACCATCTGCAGGGATGTGAGAAAAGTTATCCAGAGATTTTCTTCCCTCTGTTAGCACATCAATATGCCAGACAATATCCCCAAGCACTGAAACTGTGTTTTCTATGCAGCTAAATGGTAAAAATGTTGATGATTTTTGGTCTGTAACCGTATCTGTCTTTTGCCACATTTCAGGCTCATGCTCTTCCAAAGACAATTCAAATCCTTCAGAATCTTTGGCACTGATTACTTCAGCTGATATAAGAAATTATTTCTTGAAAAATCAGGGTCCTGAAAAATCAGTCGTGTCCTACTGGACAATGTAGTTATTGAGATCTGAAAATCAAAGCTACACTGAATTCTTAGAAACAATAAAAGGAAAACATTAAAATGAAGGATTTTAAACCCAAATAATTCCATAGCCCCAATCTTGTGTATTTAGATATGGAAATATCAGTGCTCAGAAGGTTTTGATATTCATTTTCTTGCTCCTAGAGGAGCAAGAAATCCTCAAATGGTCCACAAGGAAAGACAGAGAAGGAAAAAAAGGTGATTTTCTGAATTTTTGATGCTGGAAACACCTCAGGTGTTAGTGCCTCAGACTATCCCAAAGGAAGGTGCTGATGTGATGAACAAGCAGAGCAAGACAAGGATATAAAGCCAGGAAAAACTTGGAGATGTTTAAGGCAAAACAACTGTTGGAAGACTGACAGAAAATGACTCCTCGGATTCTGCTTTTTCTGCACTCTCCTTCATTCTGGGATGTAGAAGCAGGAGGATTTTTGTACTTTCTGAGGCTTGGCTTTCCCAGTGACTTCCTCAGCATTTTCTGGTTGAGGGGAGTTGTTTTCCTGAGCTGGCAGGGGTTGATGGATCCCTCTGCGTCCCCACAGCCTTTTCATCTAACGTTTATTTGATTGCCTGTTTACCTGAAATTTATCTTCTCCAGAAGCATCACTCCTGAGGTCTCATTAATCACCGCTGGGTAATGCAGCAGGCAGGAATTCATCTGGCAATATCCTAAACTGAGGGAAACCTTCCTTCCTCGTGTGTGTTCCTGGAAACGTCTCCCTTTTGGATGACTAAGAGCTGCAAAATGAAAAGGAACTGAAACAAAACCATTCCTGTAAAAAATTCCCTAAATCATCCTTGGGGGACAAATGGTTCTCTGTCAATGACATGACCAGAGATGGTTTTCCTAAGGAAATATTTTGGAAGCATGTTCCTGTGAACCTGGGAGGTTTTCCATTTATTCCTAGAATCCAAGAAAAGAAACAATGAGTGGTTTGGGTTGGAAGGGACCTTAAAGATCATCTCACTCCCATGGGCAGGGACACCTTTCACCAGACCAGGTTGCTCCAAGGCCCATCCAGCCTGGTCTTGGGTATCTCCTGGATGTATGGAATGACTGAACTACACCAGGATGGATGAGAGCTTTAAAAACTTGATTTTCCTCTAAGGTCAGACCTGATTGGAGAAGGAGATTGGAGCAGAGGTTTCCTACTCACCCAGTTCCTACCTGTAGTGGAGATACCAGGTGCCTTCAGTTTCTGTTTGAATGAATTTTGGCTTTGCATTCATTCCCAGCTTCCAACACTCCTTGTGCCCTCCCTTGTGAATAATCTTCACAAGCACTGGGATCTGCTTCCATATTTATAAAAAAATCGTAAGGTTGGAAAAGACCTCCAAGATCATCAAGGCCAGCCTTCAACCCAATCCCACCACTCCAACCAAATCATATCACAAAGTGCCGCATCTACTCCTGTTTTTGGACACTTCCAGGGATTGTGCCTGCAACCCTTCCCTGTTTCAAAGTTTAACAGTTTCAGTGAGGAAATTTTTCCTGCTATCCAACCTGAACCTCCCCTGGTGCAACTTGAGGTCCTTTCACCTTTTCCAGCTGCCTGGGAGGAGTCCTTCAGCTCTTCCACATGCACTGTCTTTCCTTTCCTTTCCTTTCCTTTCCTTTCCTTTCCTTTCCTTTCCTTTCCTTTCCTTTCCTTTCCTNAAAGAACAGCTGGGAAGAGCTGGAATGGAAACTTCAACCTCTCTTTCTTTGCTGTGACACTTTCAGAGATGAAACTCACCCAAAACCAAACTCTAGGTTTTGCCCATTTGTCCTGGTTTAACCCTAACCAGCAACTGAGTCCCACCCATTGCTCAGTCCTGGTGGGATCAGGGGGGAGCTGGAAGGGTAAAAGTGGGAAAATTTGGTGGGTTTGTAACTAAACTCATGGACGACAACTAAAACATCCCTCTATTAACACTGCTTCCAGCACAACTCCAAAATTCAACTACGACAAAAGAACATTATCCCAGTCAAAACCAGCAACTATTTCCAAATGCTCTGTCCACCAGTAAATCCTCGCCTGATTTTTTTCCTTCTGCTTCTATCGATGGGGGAATTTTGAATTTCTTATTTTTTTTTTTTTGTTTTCCTCCTATTTTGTCATGATTCATCCTTTGTAGGTGTGAAAAGGAGCATTATGCACTGCTGGGAGATATAATTTGTGACTCATGGAACCGTGGGCTCTCTGCTTTTGGAGCGATAATTAAAAGGAGGGGGTTGGAGCTGCCGGGGGGTTAGGCAAGTGTGAGGTTGGAATAAAGAGCCTTACCCTTCCATTTAGCAACGGACTGATGGAGCAAAACAAGTCTGGATGCATGAGAAACCAGGTGGAATTAAAGATAAACTTTGAACTTTTCCTGCTTCTCTGTGAGTTTGCTGCGTTCTCCCAGATTGCTCAATTACACACAGTAATTAACTCAGTAAGTCCCAAAAGTGCCAGAAAGAGAACCTGAAGTAGGAGAAATGCACTAGATTTCCAGAAAGAACTCTTTCAGTCACTCTCCATGTTGGAAATCCAGCCAAGGGCTGACTGGAATGGGGACTCCCATTCCCAGCAAAAATATCCCAGACTGGTGGAATGAATATCAGTGGGTTTTTTTTCCAGAAACTGTTCTCGAGGTCCTTGCCAAACAAAGCGATTGGATCTTCTTGGCAACACAGGGAGGATTTTCTCTTTTGCTGGTGCTTCTCTTTTCTTGGCAGAATCCTGATCTCCAGGAAGAACAGCAAAAAATTCACAGGAACGGAAATTTGGATCAGACACAGATGCAGAGATGCCTCTGAGCCTCATTGGCTCCCACTAATTGTGCTTTCCTTGGAAGGACGACAGGAATGGAGGGATAAATCTCAGGCTCCTGCAGCTGAGGTCAGGCTGCTCTTCACAGTATCTCTTTTGTTTTTGTTGTCAAATTTGCTTTTTGATGATGTGCGCCAGGGATTTTCCCCAGTTACTCACCAGGAAGTGACTTCTACTTTCCTTCCTGAAGCAAGGGAAGCATGGCCCAGGGGTTTGGATAATTTCCTGGGATCCAGGAAATACAGGATCTCTTCCCTGCTCTGGCTCAGAAGTTCTCAGTAATTCCAAACTCTTCTAAAGGAGAGTCACAGCACTGAAACTGAGGCTCAGTTGGGATCATGTCAGCCGTTGAAGAATCCCAGATTTTTTTAAGGCTTTCTTTGTGGAGGGATCATGGAAAAGCTTGAGCTTCCTTTGGAATAAAACATAATCACGTTAAACATAATACGGTGACAAGTCTGCCAGGGACAGTGACAAATGTCCATCTGGATATTCCAGCAGAAGATTCCTTGAGGAATTCCATTTTAAGCTCAAAAATCACCTTCTGAGGGAAATCACACCTGTCTTTGGCCTTGGTTTTTTGTCTCCGGGTGGTATTTGGTGTCACTGATCTTTGATGTCACTGATCTTTTCAAGTCCAAGACATTTTATAAACTCAGATGTTCATCCTAGTGGGATTCTTGGTGTTGTCCTGTGCAGGGCCAGGAGTTGGACTCCATGATCCATGTGGGTCCCTTCCAATTGAGAATATTCTGTGATTCTGTGAACCTCACAATCAGCTCTTGACCTGTGATGAAAGTAGCCAGTCGTCATCAAAACAGACCCATCCTATCCCAAACTGGGGTGTTTTGGGAAAGGAGAGTCCATAAAACCTGCTCTGATTCCATTGGTGGTACCTGAAACTTCCTCAGATACCATATAATCATAAAATACCCTGAATTGGAAGAGTCCACAAGGATCATTGAAGACCAGCTCCTGATGTAGCTCATGTTTGAAAGGTCTTGGCTAAGGAGAAAAATCTTTCCCGCTTCAGAGCACCCTGGAGAGTAGAAAAAGTCTGAAAAAACCCCCAAACCCACTTTTTTCCCCCAACTTTCAGCCTTTCATTACTCATTTCAATCTTCTAAATATTTGTGGTGGGTTGATCCTGGAAGGATGCCAAGTGCCCACCAAGATGCTCTATCAATGTTCTCCTCAACTGGACAAGGAAGAGAAAATATAATAAAATAGAATAAATTATATATGCATAATAAAATGTAATAAATTATATATAAGATATAACGAAATATAATCAATAATATATTAAAAATATAAGAAAAAGCTTGTGGGTTGAGATAAGACAGGCAAAGATCACTCACGAGTTCCTGTCACTGCCGGACTCTACTCTGGAAAAGTAATTTAATTTATTATCCAACAAAAACATTGGGATAACTCTCTCAGGCACACAGAGTTGTTCTGTGTAGGCCAGGAGCTGGACTTTGATGATCCTTGCTGGTCCCTCCCAACTTAGGATATTCTGTAATTCTGTGAAAATCAGAGTTGGGTAATGAGCAAAAAAAACCAAATCCTAAAACACCTTCCCCCCACACCTCTCTTCTTCCTGTGCTCGATTTCACTCACAATTTTAGTACCTTCTCACATGGAGTATTTCAAGAGGATGAGGAATGGAAATTGTGGTCAATTCATGGTATCTCTGCTGCTCCTTCCTCCTCAGGACTTGGTCTCCTCACACTCTTTCCTTGCTCCATCATGGGATCCTTCCCACAGGAGAAAGTCCTCTACAAACGTGTCCGATGTGGTTCTTTCCCACAGTTCTGCAAAACCTGATCCAGCGTGGATCCCCTCCACGGATTCCATCCTTCAGAAAAGGCTGCTCCAATATGGATCCCTTCTATGGATTCCATCCTTCAGAAAAGGCTGCTCCAGTCTGGATCCCTCCAGTGGTGTCAGTCGTTCAGGAACAGGCTGCTCCATCTTCTTCATCCTGGGTTCCCCATGGGATCACAAATCCTCCAGGAGCAGGCTGCTCCAGCTTCTTCAGCCTGGGTTCCCCATGGGATCACAAGCCCTGCCAGCAAACCTGCTTCATTTTGGGCTTCTCTCCCCACGGGGACACAGGTCCTGCCAGGACCTTGCTGCAGCTCTGGTTTCCCATGGGATCACAGCCTCCTTTGTGCATCTCTCTGCTCCAGTACGGGATTCTCACAGGTTACAGGTGGATTTTTTTTCCCCAGGGGCTGCAGGGGCACAGCTGCCTCACCCTGGGCTCCATCAGCCCTTGACCTCCAACCTAAGCCATTCCATATTTATATGATCTCAAATGGGCCAACAATAAGGAAATCTCTAGAAATGAAGAGCCAAACCCATTGGAATGGGAAGTTTCTTTGGATCTATATGAAAATTCCTGGCTTTTAATTATTCTGTTTCAAAAATGACACACACATAGTGACCTTCAGCCCAAGCAGATAGACTTTAAAGCAGTAAGAACGTCCCTAATAAGATCAAATTATTCTCTGATCAGAGCACCCAAAAATTGAATCAGCTAAGAAAAAATGTTTCAGGCTCATTTTAATGTTGCAGCTCCCTGGAAAATGAATTAAAGCCTGGAATTAATGCTTGGCTGGGGCTTTGCAGCCAGCTCCAGATACTCAGCTCAGATACCAGGATGACAAATAGGATTTAAAATACCTTGAAAGAGATGAGCTGTGCGGGCAGAATATTCTGATGCATCTGGAATTTGGCTCCTTGTCACCTGTGCTATAAAAGGTTCAAGAACAGAGGCTGGATTTTCTTCCTGCTGAAGAAACTGAACTGCTATAAAACATTCAGATGCTATTCCAGAGCCATCCAGGATATCAAGGGATGACTGAGGTTGGAAAAGACCTCCAAGGCCGAGTCCAACCTGTGACTGATCCCCACTTTGTCACTCAGCATTGAGTGCCACATCCAGGCGTTCCTTGAACACCTCCAGGGATGGGGACTCCAAAACTCTCTGGGCAACCCCTGCCAATACTTGACCACCCTTTCCATGAAGAAATTCCTCCTGATGTCCAACCTGAATCTCCCCTGGTGCAACTTGAGGCTGTTTCCTCTTGTCCTGTCTCTTGTTCTCTAGGAGCAGAGCCTGATCCCACCTGGCTCCACCTGCCTGTCACGTTCCCCCTGAGCCTCCTTTGTTCCAGGCTGAGCCCCCCCAGCTCCCTCAGCTGCTTCTGGTGCTCCAGACCTTTCCCCAGGTCTGTTCCCTTCCCTGGACACACTCCAACCCCTCAATGTCCTTCTTGCCATGAGGGAACAAAACTGGACACAAGACCTGAGCTGTGACCTCAGCAGTGCCCAGCACAGGACAATCCCTGCCCTGGACCTGTGGCCACACGTTGGTGACACAAGCCAGGTGCCACTGGCGGTTGAAACTCAAGGATATTCAAGGTCCCTTCCCACCCAAACCATTCCTTGATTCCATGATCATCTCAGTCAGGGAGAAGAAATGCATCTCACCATCCCAGAACAGTGATTGATTATGGATTAATCAATTTCTCTGTCTGAAATTCAGGTTTCTGCCTGCAAGCAAGTCAACCCAGCTAGAGTTCCTGCTGCCTTTTTCATCAATGGTGTTTAGGGCAGGAAAACTCTTTCAGAAAACTCAGTAAAAGAGTTTTTTCTCAATGGAATGGGGAGAACACAGGCACTGTGAAGTGAGAAGAGAAAGCAGAGGGGTCTGAAAGTCTCCAGCCAGACCCAGAAGGGCACTGCCATGAGGGACCCAATCCATGTAAGAAAATTAAAATTGCTTAAGGAGTCTTCCCTGGGGCCTCTGCCAGCTGGCACAGAGTGATATTATTTCCCATTATTTAACTGCCCTGCTTTCCCAAATGAGGAAAATACTGATTGCTGGGAATGATCTCTAGCCCATACTCACTCCTGGTCCATTGATTGATAAGAGCACAGAGGAATAAGTCTTTTGGCATGAGCTTTTCTAACAGAACAATGGCATTGAAATGAGCATCTGAAACTCCTCACAGGACTGTTTAATTTATTGATGAAAATATATGACCAATGTTTAACCTTTTTTAATGATGGGATTTGACCCCACAGCAGACGTTCAGGAAACAGCAAGAGCTGTCTCTATTTCCTCTCTTCTTCCTGCTCTATTTTAACTCCATTATTCTAGGAGAGGAACCTCCAAAGCGTGTGAGCATATGGGAAATGAGAACCCCTCTCCTTCAAAAACTTGGGAAACGAGGTTGAATGCAGCTGCTGGTGGAAAGCTGAGCCAAACTGCATAATTTGCTGTTGTTTGTGTGTCAAAGACTCAGTTTTAATTCAACAGCAGGAATTCCACACTCCCACTCTGACACCAATCGTATTTTGGTTGGTCCTGACTGGGCCGTGACCTGCTCGTGTTTCATGGGAAGAAATCAAAAAAGCGAGATCAGAGAGGCTTTTGCCTGTTTTTGTAGAGAATTCATTAACTCCTAACGCTGCTGCAACACCTCAAACACCTCTAATCCTCCACCCCTTCTGATAATTTTCCTCATAATAAGTGTCTGTCCTGTTTGCTCCATGGATCTTTGATTGGCAGCTGGTGGGGAGGGGTCCTCTAACTCCTGGATCCTTTTCATTACAAGAAATTCTTTAACCAGTAATTCTTATTAGCAGAAAATCCCTCCAGTCTGCCTAACTCAGTGATTTGGAAGAAAGGAGAAAGAACCCATCTGGGGGATAAAATATCTCAGCATACATTTTCCTCTCCACAGCTGTATTTCTGATCTGTGTCACATCACAAACCTGGAGCATTTACACGGCGATTTGATAAATTTTAAGCTCATCTGTGGTGTTTTTTTCTGTCCTAGACCTGTTTTTTATTTCCAGACCTGTTTTCCTTAGTTTTTTTTTTTTTAAAGCAAATCAAACCTGATGCAGTGATAAAAATCATTGGAACAGACTTCCCGGGGAAGTTGTGGAGTCACCATTGCTGAAGGGATTTAAAAGCCTTGTGTGATGAGATGGGGACATGGTTTAGTGGTGGCCTTGGCAGTGCTGGGGAAATGGTTGGACTTGATGGTTTTAGAGGTGTTTTCCAACCTAAATTTTCATGATTCCATGATTTTTGTTGCATTTCTCAATGGAGAGAGGGAGTATCATCCCATTACTGGTGGGAAAAGGTAGCCTAGGAGGAAAAGGAGAATGAAAAAGAGACACAAATGCTTCAGAGCAGGGGAAGAATTTGCTGAGGATTTATCACCAAGTTCTGAGTTATCGAATCATTTGTCTGTGCCTCATTTTCCCTGCCTGCAAAACAGGATAATTGTGCCAGCTTTGAAATAGTTCTGAGACATGGAGACGGATAATCTGATTAAAAATCCGGACTTCACGCTAATTAATTATCCAGGCCAGTCTGGATGGGACTCTGAGCAGCCTGGTCCAGTGGAAGGTGGCCCTGCCCACGGAAGGGGGTTTGAATGGGATGGTCTTGAATGCCCCTTCCATCCTCCATGTAATTCCATTATTCTCTTGCTCCTGTGAAATAAAATCCACATTAGGAACCAGCAATAAGCAGAATTTATAATGAAAAACAGAATTCTGAGTCTTCCTCAGAATTCCTGTTTTGTAGAATCATATTTTGATATCTATTTCTGTTTTAACTGTTAAAGATTTTCTTTTAAAACATTTGACAATCCACACTTCCTACCAAACAGAATTTTGATGCTTCAAACCAGTCTAATAACACTTACTTGGCTCTAATTTGGGGCGTGAGAATAAATATTCCAATAAATAATTAAATAAATGTCCTAATAAATAAAAACTGCAGTGTGTTTTCAGTGGTGGGGCCAGAAAAACATTCAAAGCAACCAGACTTTTCTAACAGTGTGGTGTTGCATTTAGCTGTTCTCATGCTCCCAGTGCACAGAGGCTCAGATTTAATCCACCTGGTTTCAAGCACTGGAATAAAATTCCTACATTTTGGGGTTATTGGATTTCCATCCATGAATGTTGAGCTCCTTCCAGGGACAATTCAGCTCCTCAGTGGCCTGATTTGCCATCTGGAGGTTTCTCATTATTAATTTCAGCACAACCCGGTTAAATGCTGCTGGTAAAAGCCCAGATTTGGTCAGGATGCCTGTAAACTTCTGCTTGGTTAAAAATAAAATTCGGACATGAATCAACTGCTCTTGAACTCAGAAATAACAGGAGAACTGCATGGTGACAGTCACAACATGGGCTGGAGTTGGTCTTGGCAATGCTTTGCCAGATGGGTCATTAAAGTGATTGATGATGATATCACATCATCAGAGCTAAATTAGTTGGGATATTAGAACTAATTGCTGGTCAGAATGAGCCAGGAACAATTAGCAAGAGACACTGATTGTGTCCAGGTGGATTTATCCTTCCATCAGCTCATGGCTTTCAAGTCTTTTGGCCCCTTGGTTGAGTGGCAGCTGAACCGAAGGCTGGGCAAAGAATGTAGAGAAAATTCAGCATAACAATGGAGTCAGGTGCTTAAATTTGTCCATATTTGTGGAGTTAATTTTCTCCTTCACTTGACTAGGCTGTGGAAAGCTTGGGAAACCACTGATAAAGAGAAGTGTGAGAGGGAAAAGGGATTTGTTGAGGATCACAGACTCATGGAATGGTGTGGTTTGGAAGGGAACTTAAGGATCACCCAGTTCCAAACCCCTGCCATGGACAGGGACACCTCCCACAATCCCAGGTTACTCCAATCCCTGTCCAGCCTGGCCTTGGACACTTCCAGAAATGAGGCAGCCACAGCTGCTCTGAAAAACATGTGCCAGGGTCTCCCTACTCTTACAGGGAAGAATTTCTCCCTAATACCCAATCTAAACCCCTGCTTTTTAAGTTTAAAACCATCACACCTTTTCCTGTCTCACTGTCCCTCATCCAAAGTCCCTCTCCAGCTCTCTTGGAGACCTTTCAGGTACTGAAAGGGGCTCTAGGATGTCCCTGGAGCCTTCTCTTCTCCAGACTAGACAAACCCAATTCTCTCAGCCTGTCCCCACTGAAGAGGAGCCCTCTGATGATTGTTGTGGCACAAAAGATGACCCATGAAAGCAGACGAGAACCCAGAAATAAACCTGGCACGTTATGGCTGGTGCCTTGCTCCCAATGGCTACCATGGCTCCAAATCCTTTTTTAAAATAAATGTCCTCTGTGACAGAAAGCTTTTGCTCCTGTTTTTCCAAATGGGAGGTTGTTCCAATCAACTCCTCCTATTTTCTTTCCTGCATTTATGCACAGATGGTTTAGATCTCTTTGTTCTTTTGCCGGTGATGTCCTTTAGTCCAAATAGTCCCAATTCCTTGGCATTTCCCTCCTGGGTGTATTTACAGACAGCAGACAACCCATGACCAGCAATTCCTTTGTCCAGCTGCATCAGCTGAGCTCCCACAGTCACCTCTGCAGGTTCTCCTGCCCCTGAAACCCTCAATGTGTTGCACGAGTTCCTGGTGGGATTTTTTCTTTGGGGTTGGAGCTGCACGTGATGTTCCCCATAAAGTCGTACTTGAAACTTGAATTATATAATTCCTTCTTTATTTCCTTCCAAAATATCAATGAACACTTGGCAGGGCTGCATTGATCACGTGAGTGTGGCAAATTGTGAGTAAGTGGAGTGGAGGCATCTTGGCAGGAGTTCCACCAGACTCCCCCGACTCAAGTGAGTCAATAATTCTGGGTTGTTTAAGGCGTTAATTATTCTTCTCAACCTGATGAAGATACTAGAATTTTGTGGGATAATTCATGGGATTGACTCTGTCGAAACAGGAAGTCAATCTTTATTGACTCCATGGTGATTTGGGGGTGATTAGCCTGTGATTACTTGTGTTGCAAACAGGGAATGTTAAACAGGACAGATCTCTCCCCTTGGAATTTCATTCACATTCTTTGGACTTCCTTTTCCATCATTTCCAGCTGCCTGACTCTGCTCCCTCCATCTCTTGCTCTTCCTATTCTTCCTTGTAGCTCATGTTCTTAAATTTCACCTCCTTTTCAATGCTTTTATCTCCACTGCTTTTACCATTTGTTTCTCCATTTGTGGGAACTGGATCATCCTTCCTTGGGAAAATTCCATGGAAAATTGTGTATGAACCTAAAAATTCCCCTGCTCTTTGCAACATAATGATTCATGAAAAATTTAAGTAAAACCAGTCTCAGGAATGATTTCTGGGTGAGTTTGCTTATGAACCTTTTCAAGCCTCTTTTTTTGGTTCTTTTTTTCCCCCATACCTTTTCCACTTGGAGTAGTCTTGATCTCCTAAGAAAATATGGGAAAGAGGAACCAAGTGGAATATCTTCTTTTCTTGGTAGGGATACTTTTTTACACCACCTTAAATTGCTTGGGGAGAAACACTGGAGAATTCAGGCAGTTTCCACTGCAGCTAAAATCATGGAATCATCACATTATTTAGGTTGGAAAAGACCTTTAGGATTGTTGAATCCAACCATTGACCCAGCACTGGCTCATGTTCCACTGCTGTTGATTGGCACTTCCACATCCCTTTCCAATGGGAAGTTTTCCAGACATAATGATATAAATAAATATATGACATATATTATATACCGCTATTACATATTTGCAATATATTTTTAAATTTTTCCCTTCTTTATCTTTTTCCCCAATTTTCCCTTAGTTTCATTTCCAGATAAAAGGACACAAAAAAGAAAATAAAGGAGGAAGAGCCGAAAGAAATTAACTTGATAATCTATTTTTACCTGGAGTTGGGAAAAGGGAATTCTGTTTGACCTTTGCTTTGCAAGACAATGCAAACAAGAATTGTTTTAGAACTTTCTCAGGAAAACCAGTGGGATTAAAAAAGTCAAGGTGTCTGCACTGGGGAGATCAGCTCCCATTTCCAGTTGCATCCTCTCCTTGAAATCTTTAATATTCCTTTAGGCACTGCTTTTTGTTTGTGTTTCCTTCACTTTTTGGAACACCTTTGCTCTTCCAGCTCAAGTTCAAAGTTCAAACCAGGCAATGGGTAAAAAAACAATCCAAAAGGAGATCAACTTCCAAGATAAAATGCAGGCTCCTCACTAATATATGGAATATATTTATTCCCTTATTGTTTTGTTTATTTCTCTGCCATTCTTTTTAATTAGAATAGCAATTGATTTTCCATTGTCAAGAATAACTACATTCCAATCAGCAGAATCTGGAATATTAAGTAGACTTAATTTTTTTATATGGAACCCATAACAATGTTAATATTAAAATGTCATCAGTCTCGCTGAGATACATAATGAGCATGAAATGAACAGATTTTTTTTATCCCCTCCTTTTGTAGATCCAATTTAAATTACAAATGTTCCTGATAAAAATTTGCACAGACTAATTTGGATATCACAGACAATTACTTCCAGTTTGGGAAGAAAAAATATACCCAAAAAGACCCACAAAAAATTTGGAGAGGACTTTTAACTGAGCCTGATGAGTCTGACATGTTCCTTAACCTTGAGTCTGTCAAGAGTGGCAGTTTAGAAAAGTTAAATACTTCTCCTCTTAAAATTGCTTCTTTGTGTGGAAAGCAAATCCAGACTGAATCACTAAATCATGGAATGGTTTGGGTTGGAAGGGGCCTTAAGGGTTATTTTGTTTCAACTCCTGCCACTGGCAGGGACACCTTCCACTATCTCAGGTTGCTCCAGGCTCTCTCCAACCTGGTCTTGGACACTTCCAGGGATGGGGCACCCACAGTTTCTCTGGGCACCCTGTGCCAGGACCTCACCACCCTCCCAGGGAAGAATTCCTTCCCATTACCCACTCTAAACCTGCTTTCTGTAAGATGGAAGCCATTCCAAATAATCTCTCTCCATCTTTCTTGTCAGCCCCTTCAGGTGCTGGGAGGCCACAATTAGGTCACCCTGGAGACTTTTCTTCTCTGAGTCGAAAAAATCCAATTCTCTCAGTATTTCCTCACAGCAGAGCTGCTCCATCCCTCTGATCATCCTGGTGCCTCCTCTGGACTTGTTCCAGCAGCTCCACATCCTTCCTGTGCTGGGATCCAGGGTTGGAGGCAGCTCTGCAGGTGAGGTCTCACCTGAGTGGGGCAGAATCCCACACTAAGCTGCTGCCCACCCTGCTTTGGATGAACCCAGGACACTTTTGGATTTCTGGGCTCCAAGTGCACATGGCTGGGTCATGTCCAGCCTCTCATCCACCACCCCCCGAGTCCTTCTCCCCAGTGCTGCTCCATCTGCTCATCCCCAGCCTGGATTGATCCTGCAGTTTGTCCCAAACCAGGTGCAGCACCAGCACTTACTCTTGTTAAACCTTATGAGGTTCCCATGGGTGACTTTTCCAGCTTATCCAGGTCTGTCTGGATGGACTTGTCCCTCAGGTGTGTCACTTAGCCCTTCTAAGTGACATCTGCAGCCTTCCCTCATCCACTGATGCAGCAATTCCATCCTAGAAGGCCACAAGGTTTATCATCTTCATCAATTTCTCCTCTAAGTATTCATGTTCCAGAAGTTGTTTCAAGGGAGCTTAAATCCATTTCAGATTCCCCTTTGTCATATGCCTTGTTTACCATGGAGCAACAGCAGCCACAAAGTGTTAATTAACAGTGTTTTTCGTGCTTTAAATTGACATCCTAATTCTACATAAATTAACTTTGATGTGCACACTCGGAATGAACTTTGCTGGGTTTCCTGATATAAAAGGATGCATTTCCCACCGGGTTCTCAAAACCCCATAGCAACGGGTTTACCTCAAGTCCGCTCCACTGAAAATGCTCTTGTCAGTACACTGAGATGAAGGAATAGCACTTTTCCTGTGGATATGGTTTTACCTCTGTGGAATTCCTTATATCCATACAGATAATGCCTGAAAAACAGTGAGAAAATCAAAACAAGTGTTTAAAAAACTAATGTTTTCCTGCAGTATGTACACAGCATTAAATATTGCCCAGCTGTATTGCTAATACTTTTAATTAAAGCAGATGTGATTTTTTTTTCAAGGCAAGGTCTATCTTTTTATTAGCTGATCATATAAACTCATTTATAAACCCTTATCATACACCCAGAACAATAAGAGCACTATTTCACAGCTCTGCTGGAATAAATAAAAGCTATCAAGAGACTTTGGGGTTGTAGCCTCAGGTCACCCAAAGGATGCCACAATTAATGGAAAACTGGGAGAAGTGGGACAATTTCCTGCTGCTTCCTGTCCTTGGTCTGTTGCTCACCCATTTCAGCTGGCTTTCAAAGGAAGACTGGCTTGGGATCACCTGTGGTGGGATTTGTCTCATCTAACTGCAGGTGTTGATAAAATGATGGGGTTCTGATTGATATTCCTGTTTCAAAAGCATCATCATTCCCTGGAGAAAAGGAGGCTTGGTGGGACCTTCTGGCTCTCCACAGCTCCCTGACAGGAGGGTGGAGGCAGAGGAGATTGGGATCTGCTCCCAGGGAACAAGGGACAGAGTGAGAGGAAACAGCCTAAAGCTGTGCCAGGAGAGATTCAGGATGGACATCAGGAAGAATTTCTTCCTTCCCCTGTAGGTCAAGAAATAACAAATCTCCTGCACAAATGTTCTCCAAGTTAATATAGGCCCTGTCAGGCCAGTCCTAAATAATTATTTATAATGGACTTCTGAAAAGATCAATTTTGGCCCTTCAGTATCAAGCATTTTCCTCCTTGTTCAGATGCCGGGAATAAAACATAACAATCAAATTTTATACATGTCACTGAGCTTGTGGGGCACTAAGTGAGAAGGATGGAATTGCCTGTGTGGTGACACAGGGTTCGTTTAGTAAACAGTGCTCAGACAAATAGTGTGTATTTCAAGGAGGCCAAAATTCTGCAGAAAAATAAAGCAGCTCAGTCATCCATCAGGGGTTGACTCCGTCCTACAAATTACCATATAGAGTGGATTGATTTTTTTATAGGGCTCATACAAAGCAGTAACTCTGCGAAAGGCTCATGGCAGATAATCAGGCAAATATGAGCTCCTACTTCCATACAGGAGCCAAGAAGGACTAATGGGATTCCTTGAGGCATAAACACGGATCCTCCGTTTGGCCAAGATTGTGTTAATTCTGTCACTGGTGAGATTATGGCCTTGCTACAGTGGAAATAAGTTGATAAATTGGAGATGGTTCAGAGCAGAGTCATTAAAGCACTGGATTTGTCTTAAAATGGAATGAACAGAGCCTGCTAAGCAGAAGGAAGGTCAAGAAATTCTTTGATCACAGTCTGTAAAAATTTACATCAGTTTAGCTCTGTCAAAAAAAGTCCAACAGCACCCCTTGGAAGGTGAAGCTGGAGAAACTCAAAGAAGCAATCTGAGTCAAGTTCCTTTTTAATATTAAATATAATCAAGGGGTAGAACTTTTGTAATGGTTTTTGAGTATAATTAATCACTGCCAATTTCTAAATCAGGACAGAAAGCCTCTTAAAACTCTGTGATAATACAAACCAAGTTGACTTAAATAAATCTTCTGGATATTGGACTGGCATCAAAAATACGTGCTGGAACACACTGAACTCTGACTACTGTTGTGGAGAGCTTATTCTGTGTCCTGGAAGTGTAGGAGGGGATGCACGACATCAATTTTTCAGACTTTTCTCTTCTGATCCCCAGAATAAAAGAAGATAGCGGATTTTATCCAGCGGATCAAACAATTCCTGGATGACCTGGAGACCACTGAAAGAAAGCAAAGCAATCTTAAAGGGAGAATGTCCTTCTGCAGCTTCTGAGACACTCTTGCCATACGTAGCTATTTAAACCTCTGGAATGGTTACAGCTTCCTGCCTTCAGATCTTCAGGGCAGGTCCTGTCAAGATCCATTTCAGCTTTTGTTCTTTAGCTCTTCCTTTCACATCTTCCATTGCAATACCCAAACAACTTCTTAATTCTCTAATTAGATAAAATTTGCTTTGTGTTTTCTTTTTTCTCTTTTTGGCTTCAGGGTGATAAAACAGCTAAAGAATCTTCAACATTTAAAACATGGTTCTTTTGTGTCCTGGCAGCCGAGAGGCCAAAGCCCAGCCCAGGATGCATCAAACTCAGTGGAACCAGCTGGTCAAAAGAGAGGATGATTCCACTGTATCCAGGGTTGGAAAGGCCTCACCTTGACCACTGAACACAACTCTGGGCCCCACAATTTAGGAAGGATGTGAATGTCCTTGGATGTGTCCAGAGCAGGACAGCAAAGCTGGTGGAAGGGCTGGAAGTCATGTCCTGTGAGGAATGAGTGGGGATTTTGGGCTCGTCCAGTTTGGAGAGGAGGAGGCTGAGGAGGCTCTCCGGAGGAGAAGTGGAAAGGGAGGTGCTGAGCTCTCCTCCTTGGGATCCAGGGACAGGATTAATGGGAATGGTTCGAAGCACATGGGGAGGTTTAGACTGGATGTCAGGAAGCATTTCTTCACCAAGAGGTTGGTCAGCCCTGAATTGG
This sequence comes from Irena cyanogastra, assembly GCA_013397155.1. NCBI lineage: Eukaryota > Metazoa > Chordata > Aves > Passeriformes > Irenidae > Irena > Irena cyanogastra. The sequence continues at coordinate 27,437 of VWZV01007388.1, forward strand.
TGAGAGTTAGACTGGGTTCTTCCCCTCCCCAGATCCAGAGGAAGAGGCATATCAGGAGTAAAGGGAATGATGAACTGTTGGTCGTGATCTGAGCATCTCCTGCTCAATCTCGGCTGGTGGCCTGGATCCAGTTCAACAGTCAGAATACCATGGATGTAGAAGGATGTCTTGGTTTGAAAACACAGGTGTCTGCTTAAGGAAGGCAGGTGCCTCCCCTGAGACTGAAAATGTAAACCCCCTCCCTCTGAGTTATTATAATTTTGAAGTTAAAAGGCTCTCAGGCAAAGATATGGGAATAGGAATAACTGTTCTTTACTAGGAAAACTAAAAATACAAATGCAATAGTACAAACAAACAAAAAAAAAAAAACACTGACAGAGTCAGAACATGACCTGACAGCCTGTGGGTCAGGGTGTTGTTGGCAGTCCCATTAAATGGTGGCTGCAGCCCTCCTACAGTGACAGGGGTGGCTCTGTTGGAGCAGGGATCCTGTAGAAGGGTGGAATTTTCCTCTGAAGGTCCAGTGGTGCTGTAGATGGGCCTGGTCTTCCTCTGGGAATGCAGTGGAGAAGAAAGCTGCTCCTCTGGGAATCCAGTGGGAAAGGCTGCCTGTGGTGTCCCAACCTCAGATTATATCCAGGTAGGAATGCTTGGCTCCTCCCCCTGGGCGGAGCATCTCCCTATGGGATGATGGAATTTTATCAGCCACGCAGTGACACTCACTGGCCCATTAATAGCAGAGATCTCCTGGAGGGAGGATTGGTTGTGGAAGAGATAAAGAAAAACTGTGCAATTAACAGAAGATAACAGCCTCACCTCTGACAGGTGGCAATAGAATACACACCCCCATTTCCAACCTAAGATAAAGGACCAGGATGAAAAGGCTGTAGTGACCATCCTGGAAAATTTGTGACCTCTCTGACCCCAGATGGGTCCTGCGTCATGATGGTTGCACTGATGATTTCCTGCTCACATTCCTCAATCTCCTTCCCTTCACCTAGGTTATCTTCTGTCACATAATTTAGCTGTAGCTTCTCTTACCTCTCTCACACTCAAAAATCCCATAAAACCAGGTTCCCTTTGTCAGCTAAAGGCCATCCAGCTGCTCTCCTGTCTCTGAGTGCCCAAAATGCCACTGTAAGCATGGGAAGAGTATTTCCCTAAGTGCAGACAAAGCTCAGGAGGATGATTTTTCCCTCCAATCCTCCACTGTTCAGTCATTTTTGTCCCCGAGACTTCCAGAGATGCTCTCTGTGTCCCAGCAGCCTTTGATGGATTTATCTTCCAGGAGCTATCCATTTATTCCATGAGCTCCACTAAGCTTTTAGCATCCATCATATCCTGGGACAGCTTAACTACAGTTTGAATAAAGAACCACCTGCTTTTGTTTCTTCTAATTCCTCCTGTGGCCTCTTATCCTCACCCTGGAGGAAACAGAACAATTAACCCTTACCTGTTGTCTCCCAGCTACTCATGAGATTCTCAATCAAACTCAATAACTTCCAAACTGAGGGATCATTTGTTTCATGAACTCTGCAGGCCTGGTAATGAATTTGAGCTTCCTGTGTGAAATCTCTTCCCGAGGCTTGGTGGATGGGGAGATACTGGCAGAAACTTGCCAGGAAAAATCAAGTTTGAAGAATCACAATCCAGATTGCCATTGTAAATTAATAGATCTGTGTTTAAATTACACTGTAGTGACAAGCAAGTGCCTATTTACCCTCTGGAATATGTTCCATGAGTCTCTGAGGTAAAGGCTTGGCTTTTTGAAAGCTGCAGTTGGTAAAAAATAAGAGACCTGTCAGCAGCTCTGAGTCAGCCTGATGGAGCTGATCAAAGAATTTACCAGGAAATAAAATCCTGGAATGGTTTGGATTGGAAGGGACCTTCAAGATCATCTCATTCCAACCCCCTGCTATGGGCAGGGACCCCTTCCACTGTCCCAGGTTGCTCCAAGCCCCACCCAGCCTGGCCTTGGACACTTCCAGGGTGGGGCAGCCACAGCTTTTTTCCAGGGCTTCACCACCCTCCCAGGGAAGAATTTATTCCCAAAATCTAATCTGATATTAGTTAATATCAGAGCACTGTCCACAGAGTGTAAACATCCCACATCCCAGCTGGGGCACGAGTGATAAAAAATTATCTCTGTTTAGACACTCTGTTGTTTCTAAGAGTTAAAGCACTTTGGCATTTGAAGGTTTGCGTTTGAGTGGCTTGCAGCCCTAAAAACCAAACCTTTAAAAATACTGTTTTGATGTGGGGAAGAGAAAAAACATCTTCTTATAGATCCAGAGCTGTGGAGACTGGAGATCCTTGGAGAGCGGGAACAGATCTTGTATCCTGTCCCTGTTTCCAGACTTGTTAATTCAAACTTTCCAGTGAAGGGGCGAATCCTTTGACAAATGTTGAAGCACAGGGCTGTGATTTCCTGTTGGTTTTGGGCTGCCTGTCAGCCCCTGACAAAAGGTTCCTGCAGAATCCATAGTTATTGATGGCATGAACAAGCCTCTCCCTGGCAGGAGGTGATGGGATGATTGTTTTCCAAACAAGGATGACTCCATAAAAGCTCAGCTGCCTCCCCAGGCTGTGCCATGGCAGAACCAGCATTGAGTGCCTGCAGCAGGGCTCCATCAAATTAGGTTGATTTCCCAACCCTCCTGGAGGGCTTGGAGCAAAGGGCAGGAGGAAAATTGATATCCTGAATGAATGAGCACAACTGATTTGGGAAAATGCTAGGATGAGGGCGGTGATTCCTCCTCCAAGACAACAACATTTGGGTTGTTAAACACCAGGGATTTGGCCAAATTAACACTGAGCTGCTCAAAATCACCAGCCTGGAGTTCTTGGCACCACAGCAATACTCCAGCCTCTCCTGCTGCTAACTGGAAAATGCTAATTTGCAAAAACACAGGTTCCTCGTGCATGCACACAAACACAAACAAATGTTTTGCTTCAAATGCTTCACCATCATCAGAGCCACTTTGTTTTAAACCTCTCCCTCGTGAGGCTCCTTGTGTCCCAGCACCTACACAGAGCCTTAATGACCATTTGCATTCTTCTTTCTTTGTGAACAGGGATTTTTGGCTATTTTCCAGGCCTTCCAGATGATTGCACTGATTGACAGGTAAGCGGGTAGGAAAATTACTCCTCTCTTCTGTGTCCCACAAAATTGGAGCTTGTTTGCAGGCTTTCAGCATCACTAGTCTAAAGCTTTCCTGCTCTGCAGTTATCCTGTCAATCCAACATTTTCAGTGGAAGAATTCCAGTCAATTTTTCTTGCCTGATACTTCTTGCAGTCGTGACAGAATCTCCTTCATGTGTGGAACAACAACAGGAAGCTGCAGATGTTTGTGTGTCTGACCTGATTTTCTCCATGACCCCTCCCTTTCTGGGCCATTGGGATGTAGAATTTCCCTACACATGACACCCTACATGGTTCTGGGGTCCCAGTCCAGGAAGGACGTGGAGCTGTTGGAAGGAATCAAGAGGAGGCACCAAGGGGATGAGAGGGATGGAGCAGCTCTGCTGTGAGGGAAGGCTGGGAAAATTTGGATTGTTCAGTCTGGAGAAGAGAAGGTGTAGGGTGACCTAATAGTGGTTTTCCAGCTCCCGAAGGAGCTACAAAAAAATAGAGAGAGACTTTTTAAAGGAGTCTGGAGTGACAGGACAAGGGGTGAGGCGTTTAAACTGGAAGAGGTTGGATTTAGATTGGATAATGGGAAGGAATTCTTCCCTGTGAGGGTGGTGAGGGACTCCAATGGAATTCCCAGAGAAGCTGTGGCTGCCCCAAGGCCAGGTTGGACAGGGTTTGGAGCAACGTAGGATAGTGGAAAGTGTCCCTGACAAAAAGTTTAACAAGGAAGAGAAGGAAGAGAAACTGTTTAAGTGTCATGGCAGGGGGTTTGTCAAATCTGGAAACTTCATAGGTAAGAAGAGAGAGAAGAGAGGCTGCTTTTTAGGAAGAGAAAACTAGAATGGCTTTACAAAACATGCTATTTATTTTCTATTGGAATTTAAGATACAATGGAAGGGTAGAATTCAAAACCAGGAGCTGAATATTCTTCTTTTGACATTGAACACATTAAGTTGATGTTTCGCTCCAGTTCTTGTGATGCTGGACAGCCTCACCAAGCTGTAGATGCTCTATCTGGAGGTCATCCCAGGAGGGAAAATTTCCTGGCAAGTATCAGCTCGCTGTTTCCACACTTCCAAGCTGCCCACCACACCAGCAGAAGCCTCCCCCACCAAAATCTACATTCAAATTGTGAACTCATTTTCCTGAGCCTGGGGAATTGTGGGAGAAATTAGGTACTAACTGTGACAGGGTCTGAATTCCTGGGGTTTTCCTGGGCAGAGCCATGAGTCAGAACTGGTGATCCTTGTGGGTTCCTTCCAGTCAAGATTTCTTTGATTCTGTGATGAATGGAAGAATCAGAGGAAGAGAAATCGAGAATGGAGTGAGTGGAACACAACAATATTTGCAGCTTGGCAGGGAGGAGCTCAGCTTTTATCATGCCAGGCCAGGTCACAGCTGGAATGCAGCCCAAGGAGAAAGGACATTCAAAGCAGAGAATTCTTGCAGGGATGCCCAAGATCATCTTGGAGTCCTCAGCTAATGCAGCCACCCTCAACTTCCTGAGGAGATTCATCAATCTCCTCCATTTCCACAAAGGAACCACAAGCTTTTAACTCTGGAATGGGTTCCTCATGGAATTGGTCACAGATCCAAGCCTGCCAGAGATCAGGAAGTGTTCTGACAATGCCCTCAGGTGCATGGTGGGATTTTTAGAGTGTCCTGTGCAGCACCAGGAGCTGGATTTGTGGTCCTTGTGGATCCCTCCCTTCCAAGAGAATCTCCTTCAGGGTATTCTATGATCCTACATAATTTAAAATAATAAAAACCACAAGACTTGGAGATGCTACAGAGTTTCCTGGATGAAAGGTCTGGAGCACAAATGTGATGAGGAGCAGCCGAGGGAGCTGGGAATTCTTATCCTGCAGAAAAGGAGCCTCAGGAAAGACTTTATCACTGTCTAGAACTTCCTGACAGGAGGATGGAGCCAGCTGGGCTTTGGTCTCTTCTCCCAGGTAAGAAGCAACAGGACAAGAGGAAACAGACTCCAGATGAGCCACTGGAAGTTTAGATTGGCTATTGGGAACAATTTCTTCCCCAAAAGGGTGGTCAGACACTGGGACAGGCCCAGGGCAGTGGTGGAGTCCCCATCTCCAGAGGAATTTAAAAGCTGTGTGGATGTGGCGCTTGGAGACATGGGCCAGTGGTGGCCTTGGCCGTGCTGAAAGAATGGTTGGAACCCATGACCTCAGAGGGTTTTTCCAACCTGAACTATTCCCTGATTCTCTGATCCTCACCCACAGTTCTCTGTTCTCTGAGGGAGAATGATTGACAGGGAATGAGGGTTTGCTGGGAATTTCCAGGGCTTGGTGGTTGAACCTCCAGCTCAAAACCAGTAATAAACCCCAGAAATTTTGTGAGAACAATTAAGTGGGAAGATTGAGAGAGAGAGGGAGATCTAACAGACAGCCTTGGAGTGATAAAGGAATCATCCAGCTGTAACAAGCAGCCTAAGCCTCCTTAGGAACACCGTGAAATGCAATAGTGAAATACCACAGGGAGAGAGAGAAAGGTGGAGGTTATTGTAGCTGAAATATTTAGACTCTCTCATTACAGTCACTTCCCTTAATAAACTTCAGAATATGTGACTGAGACCTCCACAATCCATGGAATAAACCTGGATAATTAGGGACAGATTAAAACCACTGAGCATGGCCCCTCTGGCTCCTTTCTCAAGGACCTGCACTCCCAGGGATAGGGCAGAGCAAAGGTAGGTGCACAGAGCTGTGTCCCAGGTGCCAGAAGTCTCCCAAACCCTTTCTGGGTCTTTCTACCTGGGAATTCAGCAGGCAGGATGAGAGAGGAGTCCATGTGGACAAGCTCACATGTTGGGATGAGCCAGTTGGCTTCAGGGCTGCTGCTGCTGAACATCTGCTGAACACCAGCAGTGCTGCAGGCGTGAAGATGGATTTCAAAGCCTGGAAAAATATCCTTTTTGTCGCAGAATCATAGGATCTTTAAGGTTGGAAAAGACCTTTAAGATAACCAATTCCAACCATCAATTTGGCAGCACCACCAAGGTCACCGTTACACCATGTCCCCCAAAACCACATCCACATTTGTTGAGCACTCCCAGGGATGGTGATTCCACCACTTCTCTGGTTGTTCTAATGCTTTACAACCCCTCCAGGAAAAAAAACAAAACAAACCCAAAAACCAAAACTAACTCCTAATATGTGTTCTTAACCTTCTTAGGAACTTGTGACTACTTTCTCCCCTACCTTGGCAAAGGTCAGGGTAGAAAAATCATGGAAAGATGCTTAAGAATAAAGAAAACTCTAATTTCAGTTTTATTTTGGAGCTGCCTATATTCTCCAATAAATATGTTTCTTTCTAGTGGTGTTTGCAAAGAGGAAATATTTCCTTCTGAACACTGAGAAAGGCTAGGAAATTTTCAGCGTTGAAATTTTAACTGAAAACAACAAAAAAATCCTTCAATTTCCCTAAACAGCTCCACCAAATCTTTTAAGGAATATTAAGAGATTCTGAATTATTGTAGCTGCTAGAGTTGGAGCTATGAAGATGCAGTTTGGAAAGAAAAAACGTGGAAATCAGGCAGTTCCTAAAATGTCTTTGGGAAGTTGTATAAATCAGTGGGAGGATGTTTGTTCTCCTCTTCCCCTCTGAGTTCCTTCAGACGTGAAAATCTCACTCTAGGACTCGCCTCCAGCTGTTGTCCTCCTCCCACATGCACCAACCCCTCCAGCTGATTCTTTATTTTCAAGCCCATGATAGGAATTGTAAGACTGGGATAGTGAAAATCTGCACTGGAATTTTTTTTTTTTTTTTGCTGATATTTTTCCTTATTCCCCATTACAATCAATTTTCAGGGATTACAACTTCCTCTAAGCAAACAAGGAGAAACTCATCCCCATCCAAATTTGCCTTGAACACTTCCAGGGATGGGGCAGCCACAGCTTCTCTGGGAAACCTGTGCCAGGGCCTCACCCCCTTCCCAGGCAAGAATTCCTTCCTGATATCCCATCTAATCCTGCCCTCTGGCAAACAAGTGGAAATTCACCCCACCATTACTCAGTTCTTCCAGAATCTCTTGTATTTATTCACTGGGTTCACAGAGAACGAGCAGAATAGTTCATTTTATCTACAAGTGAACTCCCAAAGCTGGGAAAAATCTGCCTGCTTTTAAGGTTGTCTTTCCTGCTTATTTCTGATTTTATGTGGAGCATGTTCCATCTGTTTATCTGAACAAAATAAGGGAGAGTGATTTGATTAGGTGAATAAAGCCTTTCAGAAGGAGAAAAAAATCCCCACCACAACTGCTAACAGCTCTTTAATCCAGCAGAGACGTGTGACAACAGCCCAGGGTTGGAACAAAGTTAGAAAAATTCCAATATCAAACAGGACAAACATTTAAAATATAGGGAGAGATGACTGAGTTGGTAGAAAGAAAAGATTCTCACAAGAAACAGAATTTTTTTTTTCATGCTTTTAAATCAAGGGAGCTGCTTTCATTCAAACTCAGCCCTGGAAGGTCCAAGGCCAGGTGGGCAGGGCTTGGAGCAGCCTGGGACCCTGGAATGTGTCCCTGTCCATGGCAGGGGGATGGAATTCCATGATCCTCAAGGTCCCTGCCAACCTAAACCATGCTGGGATCCTGGGATAAGCTCCCTAAACTGGACTGATGCTGCTGGATGAGGTGACAGTCCCTTATCCCATACAACACACAGTCATAAACTCTGAGAGCTGAGTCCACCTTGGTTAAATTAACAACTATCAATTAAATGACTCATCCTAGAGAAGTGTTTAGGCTCCTTCTGTGGCTGGCAGACAAAAACAGACACTTCCAGCCGGTGATTTATCTCATATTAACTTGGCAGAAAAGGAACAGGGATGAATCCTCCTCTGAAGGCCTTCCCAGCTCTCCTTTAAGCACTGAGACCTCACAAACAAACAAAATTAAAGATCTTGTTTGAGAGGGCAAAGTTTCATAAGGCAGATCCTTCCAAGAGACAAAGAATTTGTTTTGATATTCCTAAATGAATATTTGCCTTCCTGTCTGAGCCTGATCCTGACTCCAGAGTTCACTATGGCAGAGTTGTGAAAGGGAAAAAAATAAAGGGTAACCCAGTATTTTAGATTCCATTATTCTAAGCTGTAAAAATCACAGAGCACTTTGGGATTGTTGTGGGAATGGGAGCTTCAAGGATATGAAATCCCTGCATTTCATTATCTGGATGTCACTCACAGCGCTCCAGTTAAAACTCCAAACAGGCTTTTAGTACAAACACTCATTAAACCCCGAGAAGAATAATGGATAATTGTGATCAGTGTTGGAAAGAGTCAGATCTTTTCTGTGTATTTAATTACTTATGCAGCCAGAAAATGATGTTCCACTGCCTCACACTCCCTTTATGAAATGTTCCAAGACGGTCTCAGTTGCTTCTGGTTTTTCCACTTGGGAATATCACAAGGAGTTTGTGCTCTCTGTGCATTTGCCCATAAAAACTGAATCACGGGGGAACATAAAGTCAACAACCAAACAGAGTCTGAAAGGTTTAACAACTTCCATGCATAGTCAATAATTTGATGGCTCCCAAGGAAACCTGGGTGTAGGAACTCTGCCAAGATTTTCAGATGGAAGGTGCCTCTGCAAATATTCTTAAAATGAGAAAATCCAGCAGCAATATTGCAAAGTTTCCAGCTCAGACAAGGCTTGGGGAGAGCAGAGCAGGGTGGGGATGCTGTGTGCTCAGGAAATCCTCTCTGTTAATGCTCTGACTCAGGTGCTGCTGAGATTTTGTGCAAACACAGGATAAACATCAAAGGGTGATGCCCTGATATGGCTGATAAGAACAGGCAGAGGAGCTGAGCAGGGCCATGAGCTTATCAAGGATTGCTGAAAAACCCCACAAAAAATTCCACATACTTTTATTTTCCAGGGTGGAAATCATTTTGTTATGGACATGGGCTAGGCAATCTCTGGATTTGCTGTTGCCTGCAGACAGCCCCAAATGTTCTTCAGGCCTGGGTGACTCTTTTCACCCCGTGTGCCTGATGGGATTATTTCCATCTCCATCCATGCAAGGTTTTCTGGTACTGTGGGTTTGATATGAACATTATTTTTACTCTATAGAGGAGAGTGTGCAGGGATAGGCCCCGCCATGGAGTTATGGAATCATGGAAGGGTTTGGCTTGGAAGGGACCTTAATGACCATCCAGTCCCACCCCTTTCCATGGGCAGGGACACCTTCCATTATCCCAGGTTGTTTCAAGCCCTGTCCAACCTGGCCTTGGACATTCCCAGGGATGGAGCAGCCACAGCTCCTCTGTGAAACCTGTGCCAGGGCCTCATCATCCTCATAGCCAAGAATTCCTTCCCAATATCCCATCCATCCCTGCCCTCTGGCAGTGGGAAGCCATTCCCTGTGTCCTGTCCATCCATTCCTTGTCCCAAGTCCCTCTCCAACTCTCCTGGAGCCCCTTCAGGCACTGGAAGGGGCTCTGAGGTCTCCCTGGAGCCTTCTCTTTTCCTGGCTGGACATTCCCAGCTCTCCCAGCCTGGCTCCAGAGCAGAGGGGTTCCAGCCCTTGGAGCATCTCTGTGGTCTCTTCTGGACTCACCCCAGCAGCTCCACATCTTTATTCTGGAGACCCCAGAGCTGGATGCAGTGCTCCAGGTGGGATCCCACAAGGAATCACTGATGGCATCTGTTGTTTTTTGCTGCCTTTGGGGTGTCAGGACCAGGCAGATTCTCAGCATGTGTGGGATGGACTTGGACAATCCCAATTCCCAGGACACAGCTTTGCTTATCAGCCCCCTTTGCTTCCAGCACCAACCTTGTCGCCAGCCACATTTAATAACTCAAACTACCCTGACCAACCTGTGGCTGCCTCAGTTTAATTTTGTACCCCCAAAAATATGTGGAAAAACTTTGATCAGTGGGGAAACAGCGCTTGTCCATCACAGTGTGCACAGCAGTGGAAAGGTTTTGTTGGAATTCTGGCAGCACTTACTCATAGTTTGTAAATTACGTTGTGTCATCAGAATACAGGAAATGGGAAAAGGCAAAGCAGGACTTTTTTTTTTGGAAGGGAACTTTATCAAAATCTTACAGAGCAGTGCAGGGTTTGAGATGTGGGATGAACATTCTGCCTTTCAGCCTCTCCCAGTGGCTTTGGAGCAGCTCAGGAATCCTCAATGCTAAAAATGTCTCGCAAAAAATGCTGTTCTTAGCCAAGGAGGTGACAGCAGCTCCGTACCTGGAGTGACAGAGTTATTGGGCTGAGGCTTTGTGTCTCCTTGCCAAATCCCATCTCCCTTATCTCACTAATTACAGATGGAATGGAGTGGAAACAGCCCAAACCAATTTTCAATAAAAGTGACCAATAAAAGTTAAATCTTTGATTTAGCCCACTTTGTTTCTGCAGAGGGCAAGGCAGGAAACACAATTGTTGCTCCGTGTTGTGACAACCTGGAGTAGTGGAAATTGTCCCTGCCCATGGCAGAGGGTTGGAATTCCATGATCCTTAAGGTCCCTTCCAACCCTAAACATTCTATAATTCTATTTTTAGCCTTTAATAAAATAAATACAATTCTTGCTTATAAATAAATTCTTGCTTATAAATAAAGGTTCTGAGATCTGAGACAAGCATTGAACTCCTGAGGGGGAAAATGTTCCCTCATGGTTTGGAATAACTTGTTAGGTTATCTTGGGTGCTCCAAAAAGTGAAGGAACTTTCTGGAAAAGTTGAACTGGTTTCAACTTTATGAACTTTTCATTAAAATGGCTCCTGTGAGATATTTTATATTTGAGGTCATTCCAACCTAATTTCAAGTTCTGGGATCACAGGGCTGCTGGATTTTGCCATGGGAAGTGAGGTGTCAGATCTTCTGCCACACCAGTGACTGCCCCAAACAGAAATATTTTGGGGCTGAAGGAAGGATTTCTTTGACTGTTCTGTCCTCGGTGTGCTGCAGGCACAGAATGGCACAAAACCAGCAAGTTCTACAATCAAGAAAGTAATTGTTTAATAAATTAATATTGTGATGGATTTTTTTTCCCGGAAATTTTTAACCTCATCTCATGATTTTTGAATGCTTGTGGCTGCCCTAATTGCCAAGACCTGGTTTTGCAAACAGTTTTCCCATGTGGGAACACACATTTCATTTCATATGGTAATAACATTTTAACCTGAAGATATTTGAAAGGTGCATCCTGCTTTTAATACTGAGTAGTTTTCCTCCCTAACCATAAAATCTCTTCTAGAGTTTTTTTTTTTTCCCATTCTTTATGACTGATTTTTACCTTTCTGTGCTTCTAAAGGAGCTGGAAGATGGAGTTAATTGTTCCAGCTGGATGAGGGCAGAGGGATGACAGAGGATGACAAGGCTGCTTAGCATTAGATAGAAAAGAGGGAAAAATCTCTTGATTTCTCAGAATTCTGCTGCAGAAAATGACCTCTTATCATAATCCATGGCAGGATCTTACATTTCTGTTGCACCTTTCTTCATGGCATTCAGTTTCCTGAAAATTTCCCTGCTAGCCAAGCTTTCCTGGACAGAACACATCCTTTGCCTGCTACCAAATGTGCTTTGATGTCTTTTTGATCAGGTATAGATGGGGTTTATAATTGTTTATTCCAGCCCCAGGGCATTCCTATGGATCTTTTTTAAACTCTCTTTGTTGGAGATGTAGAATTACTCAAAAATCCAGGTGGGAGATTTTGAAAGGATGTTTTTCATCCACGTGTCTGGAGAAAACAGCTGGAAAAGTGGAGGCCAAGTGAGCAGAATTAGGTAAAGAGGCTGCTCAGTGTTTTTGTCTAAGCAGCAGCAGCTGCATCCCTTCGGTTTCAAAGGACTGAGGTAGAAGGTGTTATAGCCAAAGATTCCAGAGCTGGAAAACCTGGAAAACCTGGTGGAAGAGTCAGAACAAAAATGATAAGGAGCCTGCAAACCCCCAGAACCAAACAGAAAAATAGCCTTTATCCTATAGCAGGAAGGAGTCAGAAAAACAGATTTTTTTTCTCTTATTGTTCCATGTATCCCTTTTGAAACCTTTAAAAATCTCCCTATACCTCAGCTTTCTCCATTACATATATAAGAATGTGGGAGAATGAACAGTAATTCACACAGGCTGAAATTTGGGAAATTCCTAGCAATGTTCCTTGGACAACGAATAACCAGGAAGAATCAGTCCTTGAGTCTGAAATTCCTGCTGGTCCAGCTGGGTGTTCCTAAAAATGCTCATCTGCCATCAGGAAAACAATGACAACAATGTCCATTAATGCACAAATATTCCAGTTTGTTTTTTTTTAATTAGGGTAAGAAGGCAGCTGCTACTCCCTTGCTTCCTCAGGCAGCTGCTGGTCACTGTAATCTTAGAATCATGGAATGACTTGGGATGGAAGGAACCTTAAAGATCATCTGGTTCCAACCTATGGACAGGGACTTCTTCCACATACCCAGGTTGCTCTGAGTCCCGTCCAGCCTGGAATGACCCCAAATAAAATTGTTCCACTACAGTGCCGGTCGACCTTCTGCTTATTCTGCACGTGATTTAGAAAGTGGGTTTGAAACCAGTTTAGGAGATAAACAGGGACCTCTCAGCTGGATGCTGTCAGCATCTAAATCCCAGTGAAGAAACGAGAAACCTGCAGGAAAAAATGTGTTTTAAACACAAGCAGGATCAGAGTAGAGTAAAAAAGCAACAAACCCCTTTGCCCCCAACCCCTCAGGGTGGCTGAGGTGATGGAAGAAGGGATTTATTAGTTCCTGTAGATGCCAGCAGTGGCTTGAGGGTCAAGAGCTCATTGTACAGAACCCTTTTAACTGCAAGATGCTTTTGTTAATATTTCATGCCTAGGGGATCCCATAAAATGGAACGGGGATTTAGTGTTTTGTTTCAGGATGCTCTTTATGGCTCTGTATATTTTAAGACTTTGAGAAAAGGGAAAACAGTGAGCAGAGACTCAGCTCTGCTGCCAAATTGAGAATTTCTGCTTTACAAAGGAAATATCTGCACCCAGTGGTGGGAAAGATTTGATGCCTCTGAGTTATCTGGCTGCTGAAACTTTCCAGGGATAGGATATCCACAACTCCTTTGGGAATTCTCTTCTAGTTCCTCACCTCTCCCATAGTGAAGATTTTCTTCCCTGTATCTAATGTAAAGCACCCCTCTTTGGAAGTGTTCAAGGTCAAATTGCTGCATCTTGGAGCAACCTGGTCTAATGGGAGTGTCCCTGTCCACGTTAGAGGTGGGAACTGGGTGATCCTGAACGTCCCTTCCATCCCAAACCATTCCATGACCCCTTGGAAATGGCCCAGAGTCCAAGTGTGCTTGTGCACCTCCCAGCCTTGCTTGGACATCGAGCCAGGATGTGACCAAAACTGCAGGATTTGAGCTCTCAGGAACCCTTTTATGTCCCTCATCCAGAAATAATTTTGCTATTTGAGCACCACTTTTTCTTTTTCCCACAGATCTTCTGCTCCCCAGCTCATCAGCTCACTCTTTTCTACCTCTTTAATCACTTTGTTCTGCTTTTTTCCTTTTCTTGTCACTTTGAGAGATGAAATTCTCTCTGCACATTCCCCTCTGCTCCTTCAGAGGTTCCCTGAGTCCTTCCCAAGAGCCAGCCCTGCCTTTGTCTTCCTTTCCTTCCAGCAGACCTTTGTCTTCCTTTCTCCCACAGATAATTTGCTGCGGGAGTTTTTATCTTCTCAGCATAATCTTCTTCTTCTCCTTCCTTTTTTTTTTTTTAATCTTCTCCGAATTTTAACGATTCTCCACAGACAATCAGCCATCTGTAGATTTTACCTGTGTGGCTTCTCCTCATTTAAAGGGGGATAAATGCCACTAATGAGTTTTGAAAAGAGGCAGCTCCAGAGGAATGTGGAATGAGCAGGGAAAATACTGGCTGGGAATCTCAATTAGCCAGCGCCTGGGAAATTTCTGCCACAGGGATGAGGGAGCTGGGGCACCTCAGGAGCTACGAGAGCAGGAAAGTTCTGGGTTAGAAAGGGGTGTGGGGTCATCCTGTTGTCTCTGCTGTTATGGGACTGGGCAGCCCTGGAAAAGGGCCCAAACAACCTGGAAAAATCCTGAAATGTTATTTTTAACATCCTATTTTCTCCCATGAACACTCCTGATGGATTGAAATAAGCAGATGCTCCCTGTCCAGCAGGGAAATCCACGTGCACCAACTCCATTAAAACTCTTCACCTGAGTTCTGAGCAGATTTTGGAGGGTTTTTATGTCTTTTTCCACCCTTTTAGCTGCAAAGGTTAACCAATTTACCGTTTGATTTTACTTCATTTCTTTTGGTTTAAACATGTGAGTTGTGGTGAGTTTAAGCCCTGAAATTTTTCTTTCTGTAGGACGAGGACAGTTTTAAGAAAATAGTCAGAAAAATCCATATTAGTATTTTATGGGGTGGATGGAGGAATTTAACCTTCATAACTCTCAAAATTCAACTCTTCTGCACACTTACAACTCATCACATCTGCAAAAGTAGCACCAGTTGGACTGGATATAAATCCACAAAATCATGGAATGGTTTGGGTTGGAGGGACCTTAAAGATCAATTCATTCCACCCATGTTGCCATGGGAATGTCATGTTAGGGAAGAGAATATTGATATTTTGGAGAGTCAACCTCAAGGTCAATTCACCTCCCCAGGCTTTTACAAACAGAAAAAGAAACTTTTAATTTCTGGAATTTGCTCCCTGCTCTGACATTGGCTCCTCACCTCATCCGAGGGAAAAATCATTGAGTCCTTAAGGTTGGAAAAGACCTTTGGAACCGTCAAGTTCAACCATCAACCACCATGTTCAAAACTAAACCATGTCCTTAAATCCACACCTTTTTTGAACACTTCCAGTGGTGGTGACTCCACCACTTCTCTGGGCAGCTGTTTCAATGCTTTACAACCCTTTCTTGACAAAATTTTCCTAATTTCCAATCTAAACCTCCCCTAACCCAACTTGAGGCCATTTTCTCTCATCCTGTCACTCATTACTTGGGAGAAGAACGTGATTCCCACCTGGATCCAGCCTCCTTTCAGGGAGCTGCCAAGAGTGAAGTCTCCTCTCAGTCAGGATCCCATGGACAGACATCCCATGGACTTTATTCCCTTGAACCACTGGCTGGAAAATGATTAAAGACATCCAGGATCTTCCAGCTCTGGAGCAGCATTTTTAGCGCAGGACAAAGGCTCAGGATCCAGAGACCTCAGTGATTTCCTGAGCAGGAAAAGTCCAGTTTCTCCTTGGTCAGATTGGAAACCACAGAGGAGCCCTCTGGAATTGCTTCCTGCTCTCCCAGGAGCCCATGGCAGGTTGGAAATATTGTCTAAATTCAAACAGCAAAATGAGTGTTAATGAGTAATTAAGCAGAAACACCTGCAATGAGTGTCATTACTGCCATTAACTGAGGGTCCTCATGGAAATTTATGGAAAATACATCAATAGGAATACCAGGAAAATGTTTTGCAGCACAAATTCTGCCTTCTGCACCTCTGGGTGGGTTATTTGGCCTCGAGTGAACAAAGCCATGATCTGGGAATGCTCCTCCTCTTTCAGCACAACACAGAAATAACCACAGCTCCTGCAGCCCTTGATCCCTTGATTTGTTGGGAGGATATTCCAGATGTTTCATTAAGGCTGTTCAGCATTTCTGGCTTTTATCACTTTTAGGGTCCATTTTTTTTCCTCTACAACGGAATGAGATTTTCATTTCTGCACCAAAATGAGCTTTGCTCACCTCAGAGAGGAGCCAGATCTCTCCAGATCAGATCTCTGATTAACAAATCTGGATCATTCCCTGTTTTAATATCAAGAAGGTTTTGTTCCTGTTTTCTATGGGATATAAATAAAGCTTGAAATGTATTGTAGCCTCATGGGTTGTACAGAGATCCTCCACACCATTCTCTTTTTTTTTTTTTTTTTAGGAATATTGGCATTAAGCTGTCCTGGATGGTTCCTGAGGTTCTTTGTATAGTAAAATAAATTGAAATAAATTAAAATAGGTTATAGGTGTGATCCCCGTATGAGACATTTAGTTAAGAGTTGGACTTGATCTTTGTGGGTTCCTTCCAGCTGAGAATATACGAAAATAGTAATAAAATAGAAGAGAGAAGTGTATTTTGTATTTTTGCAAGTGGTATAAATATGTGTTTATTTAATATGCATGTGTGCATAAATATATTTTACATGTATATATTTGCCACTGTCATTTCCATGCACTCTTTTATGTATTAAAATAGAACCAATTAAAATTCAACTCATAATATTATTAAAACCCAGGCTGGAATTTATGGTCTTGCTAAAACTGTTGGGATTTTTGCCACTTGTTCCAATCCAGTCAGGAATTCCCTTTCCCTTCCCAAGGGCTCAACATCATCGTTAACTCATCCCTCTCCTCTTGGGATTTGCTGCCTTGTCTCAGTCCTGGGAATTGATGCCCAGGTCATGGAAATACTTTGAATTGTCAAGGGAATGTTTTTGGAACAAGGAATTCCCAAAAATGCAGTAAAAATACAACAGAAACCTTGGAAATTCGTCCTTTCCTGAAATAACCAAAAGACCTGGCACAAGTGGGATGCCCTGAGAGAGCTGCAGCCCAGAATTTCAATTATTTTGTTTTTTAATTTTTTTTTCCTCTCTTTATTTGACATTTCATCTTACCAGGACCCAGCAAAGGGAATTTTGTTTGCCCATGATTACTCTGAGTCTTTTTTCCTCATTGGATAACTGATCTGGCATCTCTCTGTATGGATTTTTTTTTTAATTATTATTTTTCAGCACCTCTCCTTTCCTGCTGAGGATGTGGGGAAGTGCAAACTCTCTCTACCTGATTTTATCAACTTCAAATCCTTGAAGCCTGAACACAACCTGCTGTCAGAGAGGTCAGGCAAACTGAAAAGCAGGATAAATCCTGGGTCAAGCTGGAAAATCCTGGTGTCAGACAAATAAATAAATGCTATGACAACAGAAGAGCCTTGGAGGGATTTTTATCTCTCATCCAGCTTTGTATTTTCAAGTTGCTTTGCACAGATAGGAAATCACACAATGAGTATTTAACAAACGTTCATCTGAAATTTTGGAGCCGGAAATTTAAGAAAACCATAAACAATGCAAGACTCAGGATAAAATAATGAAATTCAATAAAAAAACCAGGAGAGATGACAAGGTTCTTAGGGAATTAGGATAAAAGTGGGAATTGAATCAGCCTTTTCTGACTCCAGGAAGGGAATTTTATTATAAAAAAATGACAAACTCCACTTTCCTTAAGTGTATTTTTCTGCTGCAAGGTTGGATGGGGTTTGGAATAACCTGGTTTAGTGGAAGTTGGAATGAGATGATCTTTCAAGCTCCTTCCAATCCAAACCATTCCAGGATCCTTTGATCCTACCCTTGATGCAAAGCATACCCTTGAAGAATTTTTCCTGGGATGTGGCATTCCAGGAAGTCATGGGAATTCAGAGCTCAGTGATCCCAAGTCCAGGAGGGCTGTGCTGAATGAACATCTCACCACTGCAATATTTCTGGGTTCCATTCCCATTTAAACATCCCAAGCTCTGCTGTTAATCTGTGAAAGTCGCATTTACACATGAGAGAAGTTCCTGAGCAATTTATGGCTCAATTCCCTCCCTGAAGGGCTTTTCTCCTCTTCTCCTTCCTCAAAGGCTTTTTTTGTTGTTGGAAATTTAAATAATCACTCTCCCATAAGAGCAGCTTTTTGCTTGAACAGATCCTAGACAAAATCCTGACCTGGGTCTAAGGATGACCAGGCCTAAAAGCCAAACGAGGACTAAGAGATTAACCCTGGAAGCAAACAGGCTGCTAATTGCCTGATTTTAGGAAGATAATTAATCCCACTGCAGCTCACACTGGCAGAATTAGGGCAATAAATTGGATTTTGGAAGCTGTACTGGACACCATAAATGACCAGGTTATATCTGATATTCACATCTGAGCTGGTTATTGAACGTGGTGCTCATGTGTTGGGCCTTTTTCCATTATTTGATGCCCAAAGGATCTAAGGCGTTCAAAAGGTACAATTTGGGGGTGAAAATTACCCTATAGAAGTTGTTTCCCATGCTGTGTGAGATCACCCAGCATCCAGAAATGGGAGCATCCCACAGCTGGGATGATCCATGAGCTGCTTTGGATAACAGGAGAGCATTCCCTGTTTTTTTGACTCCGAGGCTTTTATTAATGGGCTGTGAAGGGGGAGACGAGGCAGGGAATGTTGATGAGGAATTACACATTGAGAGTGCTGAAAACAAGTGAAAAAACTCCAGCACTTGCTGATTCCCTGGATTTCAGAGGTGGACATTCCAGAGAGGTGAGGGAGCTGCACAGCAAAAATTTCTTCATTGTGCCAAGTTCCATCCGGTCTTATTTTCCTGCTGCCCGCAGATCCAGGAGGGCATTTAGCCCTGACAGGATTTTGTCCCATTGCTGGGCAAGTTCCCATTGAAAGGAATTTGTGTTCACAAGCAATAAACAAAAAAAAAAAATCAATGATTTATTGATGTTTCTTTGGGTGTGAAGTGCCAGCCTGGCATAGCTGAGGTAAATCAGGATCTGTTTCTTTCCACCGGCTGCAAAGAGTCCCTGGAGCCCAGCTGGAGACTTCTACCATGAAAATCTCATATATTAGAAAAATAAACCTCATCGTTTTGGTGCTAGCAGTGGAAATATCCACATATGACAGTGCTCAAATGACCTTTAGGGCTGCAGTTTGTCAGATAAAATGCAGGTGTCTGTTTCAGGATGTGAAGAAACTGATTTTTATACACATCCACCTCAAGTCCTCCTTGGAAGGGCTGCTCTCAATCCCTTCACTTGTGTTTATCTTGACTCTGAACTTTTCTTTCTGGGAGGGATTTTGCTTCCCAAAATCCCAAGGATCATATGAAGCATTTTTGCGAACAGGCAACTGAGCAAGAACATGTCTTTAAGCTGCTCCTGAGCAAGAAAATTTTGGAGAGCGTGGCTGAGTGAAAAAAATGCAGAAACTGGAAAAATCTGGGCTTCTGGGTCAGACTTCCTCCTTCAGACCATTCTCTAATCTACCAGGGCCTGAGAATTGCTGCCAGAGAACAATTCCTTCATCATCTGAGAAATATCTCAAATGGGAGCTACCCCAGCATCTGGAAATGAGGAGGCAGATGGAGCATCCTGTGCAGATGGGGTTTTGGGGCCACTGCCCTGAGCCTGGGAACAGCCAGGAATTCAGCGTGGGAAGGAGCATTTCAAAAGCTGAGAAGTTCAGATGGGGAGGCAATTCCTTGATTAACAACCTTTTCCTTGTGCTTATTTTGGAGACACTTTGGAGTAGGTGATATGATGGAATATGGACTGACGGAATATCCCGAGTTGGGAGGACCCACAAGGATCATCACTGCAATCTGTAAGTGTCCCTTTATGGCCCAAAGGGATCATTATCCTTTCAGTGAGGCAGCTTCTCCCCTTGTCCAACAAACCCAACCAACACTGCTCAGTTTTGTCTATAAATCCCCACTTCATCCCTGCGTGTGGCTGCCTCTCCTCCCAGGCCAGGGTTCATCCCAGGAGTGATAAAAGCTTTAATTTACGAGGAAAGGATTATGACTGAACTTCAGCCATGCATGACTGGAGACCCAAATCATGCCAATAATTGATTTTTCCTCCTTCCCTTCTGTCAGATCCCCATCTCTCAGCCTGGGCCTTTTGATTTATAACCCTACCATTACAAACAAATAAGATCCTCCAATTGCAATTTCAATAAACTATTGATTTTTTCTCGACTCTTTTTCCGTGAACTGTTCATCCAGGGTTCCACAGCTTCCACTTCGTTCTGATATTTGTATTTCCAGACCGATTCCTTCCACCAGGATGAACCATCCTGCTTGACAAAGGCATTCCTCAACTATGAAGTGGAGGTGAAAGATCAGAAAAAGCAGGTTCAGGGTATAAAAGAGTTATGGGTTGTGAGGGAGCTGGTTTATGTTGGATATTAGAAAAAAATTCTTTGTGGAAAGGGTTGTCAGGCATTGGAACAGGCTGGACAGGTGGAGTCTCCATCTTTGGAGGGATTTAAAAGGAGTGTGGATGTGACACTTGAGGATACGGTTGGACTCGATGATCCCAAAAGCCTTTTTCAGCCTGGATGATATTTTTTGAAGATCTGTTGCTTCCACTGAAGGAAAATTCTCCATTTCTCATTTTCTCCAGATTTCTCTTTTTAGGACAATCCTATTACATCCATTTTTAGTTCAATGAGATGAACCTTTGGTGATACTTTTGATGACTAAAATTATTGACTCAGGAATTTATTTTCTAAATACTTCACTTAGAAAGAGTGCCACCTCTGCAAGATCTGTTTTAGCCTGCAAAACAACAACAAAATCCAACTATAACCCCCCAAAATTTCAATAAAAAACTCTTTCAGTCTTACTTTCCTGTATTTTTTAAATGAAATGTAACAGTTAATTCTGATACTTTTCTGGTACCGTGGAGCACTAAAATAATCCCATGTCTTTTAAAACAACACAGGAGAAAGTTTTTCTGGCAACTTTCTCTGAAAATACATCAGCCGTGCCTGAAATCCTCATTTAAAGTCCTGAATGTGCCACAGAATGAAGATGTGTGTGCACAATATGGCCAAAGCAACACCAAGAACATGATTCCTCAAATTCCAGTGCCATGAATTCCTCTTGAAAATCTTGAGCCCAGGCTTCAATTCTTTAACTTAAGGGAGAGCATCTACAGCAGGTCTGGCAATAAATCTAAATATCAATGGGAGAATCATGGGAATGACCTACTAAATTCTGGAAGCAGGATTTGTTGGAGCTTGTCCATGTCCTGCTCAGTGACAAAAGCCATTTTTACTTCCCAAAACCCATGAATGATACATTATTCTTTGAATTTTGTCACTTGCAGAAGACGTCAGCTCTTCCTGTTGCATTGTGGACCTCGAGCATTTTGGAGAAGATTTTATGGACATTATTTTCCCCCCATCCTTCCACACTTCCCTATCGAACAACAATTCTCTCCAATTAAGATATAAAGCTAAGGCTTTGTGGAAGAATCTTTATTTTACCAGTTTGTGACTCATAAAATTGCAACAACTCCTCTACTTCATGTCAAGGGGGGGTAATTAACCACAATTATCTATGGCACCAGGTGGGGATTTATTCTAAACTGGAGGTGGTAGAGCAGAGCTCAAGTGCCCACTGGACACAGCTCTTTTTTTCACAGGCCATGAAATACAGCCAAGGTTGTTTTTTATCTCCCAGCAAGCTGGGAAGATGTTCTTAATAGGGTTTTAAATATATTTTAATTGTGGGGGTTTTATTTTTTTCTAGGAAGTATGTAAAGAGGCTGCAGCAAAATGGGACAGGATCACTTTCAGTGCCATCATCCCTTTTGTGGGGAGAGAAGGAGAAGAATATTCCCACCTTTAGAGCAGAATCAAGGGAGCAGGAGGCACTGGGTGGTGGATAATCTGCGCTAGATTTTGGGGCTGAGGTTCTGCCAAATTTTGGAAAAAAATCGAATAATTGGGTCAGCTTGGGGACAGTTCCAGGGAGAAGAAGGAAAAGGAGGCTCAGGGGGGACTTTCTAGCTCTCCACAACTCCCTGACAGGAGGTGGAGTCAGGCCAGGGTCAAGCTCTGATCCCAGGGAACAGGGACAGGACAAGAGGAAATGGCCTCAAGCTGTGCCAGGGGAGGCTCAGGTTGGACGCAAGTGGGAATTTCTCCATGGAAAGGGTGGTCAGGCACTGGAAGCAGCTGCTCAGGGAGGTGCTGGAGTCCCCATCCCTGGAGGTCTCGCAGGAATTTCTGGATGTGGCACTCAGGGCTCTGGGCTGGTGACAAGGTGAGGATCGGTCACCTTGACTTGATGATCCTGGAGGTCTTTTCCAAACAAAATGATTCTGGGATTCTATGAAATTCTTCCCTGTGAGGGTGGTGAGGCCTGGCACAGATTCCCAGAGAAGCTGTGGCTGCCCCTGGATCCCTGGAAGTGTCCAAGGCCAGGTTGGATGGGGCTTGGAGCGACCTGCACATTGGGAGGTGTCCTTGCCCATGGCAGGGGTGGAATGAGATGATCTTGAAGGTCCAACCCAAACCATTCCATGATTCTCTAATTCTACCGGAATCTCACCTGGTTCTGGGGCCTCTTTTCATGGCACTGAAATAATTTGGAGCAACACAAAATTTTGTCCTGTAGACAGATTTGAAGGGTTCTGGCACCTTCCTTCCTTCAAAGTTTGTCATGGATGTCATTGCCCAAAACCAGATGCAAAACAAACCTGTCAAATACTTGATTTCTTAATTTTATTTCCAAAAAATTCAGAGAAATCCTTTTTTTTTTTCTCTTTTGATAATGAAAGAGGCCATCACAAGTTTGAGATTCAACCCACACTCCTGCCAGGAGTGTTGTCTCCCAACCACTCCAGATCACTGTTGATGAACACAACTTTTAATAATGATTCATTTTCCACCCGCTGCTCGAACCTCTTGCAGGCCCAAACATTTATTTATTCCTAAATTCAATGTCCTGTTCTTTTGTCTGCTCTGAAACACAACATGCAAAATGCAGTGGTTGACTGTGATGGGTCAGAAATCCCCATTTCTATAGGAACACAGGAGAAAAAGGATTTAACATTTGGTGGAGGGACTGTGAGACACCAGCAGAGTCATTTCCATGGCCTTTCCTTTCCCTGATTTCCTGAGTGTGAAGGAAACTGTAAAAAAAGCATTTTCTGAAACTCCCTCCAGCACACAGAGGTTACAGGAATTTATGGGCAGAACAAAATATTGCTGCTACATCCAGAGATTTTTTTTTTAAATTGCACCCCAGAAAATTCTAATTTCCCATGGATTCCCAGCTTCTTTATTGGCTGAAGATAAAAAATACAGGTGAACTCCATAATACCCGTGAGAATATGGAGGGGTTTGTTGGAAAACCTGTTACCAATCCCAGTCTGGACATCCAGGAGCATGTTAACAGGTTAAACTGGGATTAGTCAGGGTCGTGTAGCTTTTGTTTGGTGCCTGGAGGAGAGAAGGTGTCTCCATGACATCTCATTTTTCCCTGGGTGCTTTGAGTCAGGCCCAGATTGAGTCATGCCCAGAGCTTTTTCTTTCCACTGATTTTAACAGCACATTAACAGCAGCAGGGAGCTCTGGTGGGTTTAAAATCCAAGCTAAAATAAAGGTAAAATAGATAAAACATCCAAAATAGACACCAGAGTTATAAAGGTTTATAACTTTGCAAGTTTTCAGGAAAACCCCCAGTGCTTTTACTTTATATTATAAAATTATATCCTGTGTATGCAGAGGTGCAGCTTTGCACCCCAAGTGAGCTGATGAACCAGGAGACTGCAGGATTTTGGGAGGATTTTCAGCTTTGCTTTTCTCAGGATCTGGCATCAGAGAACTCCCTTTTCACCACTCTCTCTGGAGATTACTCTGCTTTGAAACTTCCCCAGCCTGAAGACTTTAAGGCTGAGTGACCATCCTGTGGCCAGTTTTCCATTCCAGTTTTAGAAATGCTCGTGTCCCTTGGTGGTGGGGATTAAACACAGCCTGCTCAGGAATTTAGAGAAAGTATTGGTAAAATTTTAAACCAGAACCATTAAGGTTGGAAAAGAGCTCTGAGACCATTGAGTCCAATTTGTTCTCCCAGCACTGCCAAGGCCAGCTCTAAACCATGTCCCCAGGTGCCACATCTACACATTTTTTGAGATGGTGATTCCACCACTTCCCTGGGCAGCCCCTTCCAATGTTCAACAAGCCTTCCAGGGAGTAAATTTTTCCTAATATCCAATTTCAACCTCCCCTGGCACAACTTCAGGCTGTTTCCTCTCCTCCTGTCCCTTGTTCCTGGGGAGCAGAGCCCGAATCCCACCTGGCTCCACATCCTGTGAGGGAGTTGTGGTGAGCCAGAAGTTCCTCCCTGAGCCTCCTTTTCTCCAGGCTGAGCCCTCCCAGCTCCCTCAGCTGCTCCTGGTGCTCCAGCCCCTTCCCCAGCTCCATTCCCTTCCCTGGACATGCTCCACCGTATTTTCCTCCAGAATGAAAGGAAACACTATTCCCGACCTGTTCCAGCAATGTCCAAACTTTTGGGAGGCTTATCCACCAGGGAATCTTATGTTTTATGAAGACAGGAATTGTATCTTGGAGGAATATCAGAATAATTCTTATGGATCGTTGCTGCCCTGAACTGGCCCTAAGCTGCTTTGCAAAGGTTTCCCCTGTGGTTGATGAGGGGAGGTGGAGAAATGGGAGTGGATCCATGATATCCATCATGGAAAAGGTGGCTGCCACTCCTGCCTCTGCTGCTGAACTGAGCTGTGACTTCCAAACATTTCACCCCTCCTGGGCTTTGCCTTTGCTGCTCTCTCACCACGCTCTGTTAGTGACTTTGAAAACTGTGATGAAAGGAACTACCTGGCTGCAGGTGTCACTGAGGATTTATGACATTGCCAAATTCAGGGGCTTTTATCTCGGTGCTGCAGCTTCACCTCCCACCCCTTCACCCCCATGCAGCAGCTGGGAGAGGAACTTCAAAAAGTACAGTTGATATCATAACGATGTTTTATTATTTCAATGATATTTTATTATTTCATCAACTCTCAGGGATAATAAACAGGGAACTGGGTTTGGGCTGCTCCCTCCTGGCCTCGTGTTGTCTCTGTTCTCCTCTCACAGTGGCATTTCTCACTTGGAAATGGAGGTCAAGGGATACCTGCTGCCATGAGCTCCACTGGCCATGGGGACGTTTTTTGGTCACACATCGTGTCCCACTGGTCTCCCAGGGAATTTTCTCTCTGGAATATTTCTTGGGCTAAACAAGAGCTGTCTCTTATTTTATGGCCCCTCTTTTCAAGGCCAGGTTGGATGGAGTTCTGAGCAACCTGGGATAGTGGAAGGTGTCCCTGCCCATGGCAGGGGGTTGAAATGAAATGATCTTTATGGTCCCTCCCCAAACCATTCCATGTTCCTATGACCAAGAAGAGGCATGTCAGGAGTCTGATGAACACCTACAACTAGAAAAGCCAGCACAGGTTACTTCATGCACTGGGAATCCAAAGAGTTAAGTGATATGGAAGAGTGTAAATGAGCAAGACTCAGCCCTGCAGGGGACTGATGAGCAAATATGACTTTGCTGAAGAATATTTCATCGCCTGTTAACAGGAACGAGGCACAGATCAACTCTGTGATCATTTGTACCTCCCCAGTACAGCCAATTTGATGGGTATCTCGATGATCAGTTGAGTTGGTGAGCAATTAAAGTCTAATTTGCATCTGCACACGAAATTAAAATGCTGGATGGATTAATTTTTAAAAGCAGCTCCCTCTCATTGAAGGCAGCATTAACTGATTGGATCCATGCACGGGACAAGACAGGATTTCTCCTCATGAAGGGAGAGCTGCTGCCCTGGAACTCAAGGAAATCTCTGCTTTGCTCAGCAGGTGATAAATGCTTCTAGCAGCTCGTCCAAGTAAAGATAAGGCTGTTCCCTGACTTCACTCCAGTGAAACCTCAACTACCACAATATCCAGAGTTTATTGTCAACAGAAGTTGCAATTTTCATGGCAAACTGCATTAAATAAACTGATTTGAGTGGATGTTGCAGCACAAGATTTTCTCTTTCAGCAGCGTGTCTCTGCCCTAAAGAGATGACAAAATTCTCCCAGCAGCCCTGGGCTTGGGATGGGTGGAGTAGCCCCAGGCAAAACATATCTACGCAGGAAAATTTGTGGATTTGTCAGGCAGGTGGGGAAAAGGCAGATTTTTCACTGCAGAAAAATATTGGGCAAGGTGATTTTTTATGTCCTTCAACACCCAGTGGAGCTGTGCCCACAGAAAACATAAAAACTCCATTTGCAGGGCTGTTTCGTAAAAAGAAGGGAAAAAAAATCATGTCAGGAGAATAGAAAGGTTTTGTTACAAGCTGAGAAGGAAAAAAGTTTTAAAATTAAAATTCAGTTTGATTCTACCCAATTCTGAAACACTGGAGAGTTACTGATCCACAGAAATTTTCATTATTTTCTTTTTTTACCCAATTTGGTTTAAGAAAAGTGTAAGGTCCTGAAGAAACTGAACACCCTTTCTCTCCCAGAAGTTTTGTATATTAAATAAACAGTAAAGCCAATATAGTTTAAATATGTATTTTTCTAAGACTGAGACTTGTCACCACTTCCACACCAAGAATATAATTTTTTTTCGCTACAAAATAAGCAATTTGAGACCACAGAGGTGCCTGGATGAAATAAATTCCCCCTGAGTCCACAAATTGTTGTTACAGCATTTCCAAAAGGTTTTCTCCTGTTTCCAAAGCCAGGTAAATCCTGGTCCTGGCTGGGGCTCTGTGAGTGCTGAGTAGAAGCAGCTGCCCCTGTTTGATGGGTCTGGGAGTGATGCCTTGGAATAGCCAACTCTGGGTGGTTTGGACACTGACTTGGCAGCGGATATTAGGAAAAAGTTATTTACTGTCAAGGTGGTGAGGCCTGGCACAGGTTCTCCAGAGAAGCTGTGGCTGCTCCATCCCTGGAAGTGTCCAAGGCCAGGTTGGACAGGGCTTGGAGCAACCTGGGATGGTGGAAGGTGTCCCTGCCTGTAGGGGAGGTTGGAATGAAGTGATTTTCAAACTTTCAAACCCTGGCTGGGAGAAGGTTGGATCGGAGCCAGGAGGGACATCCCTGTTTCTGGGTGGGATCGGGCCCAGCACCTCCAGCCAGGCCCAGAGGGGATTGTCCCACTCCGCTCTGGGCTGGGATGGCCTCGCCTGGAATATCGTTTGTAGTTTTGGGCACCACACTATAACAAAGACATTAAACAATTGGAGAATGTCCAAAGAGAGCTGCAAAGTGCTGAAGGGCCTGGAGGAGAATCTGTGTGAAGAACGGCTGAGGGCACTGGGTTTGTTCTACTGGAGAAGGGGAGGCTGAGGGGGGACTCATCACAGCTACAACCTTCTCGTGAGGAGAAGAGGAGGGGCAAACACTGATCTCTTCCCTCTGGTGACAGTGACAGGACCCGAGGAAATGGCCTGGAGTTGTGTCAGGGGAGGTTTAGGTGGGATTTTAGGAAAAGGTTCTTCACCCGGAGGGAGGCTGGGCACTGAACAGGCTCCCCAGGGCAGGGGTCACAGCACCAGCCTGACAGAGCTCTAGGAATGCTTGGAGGGAGAGGGAGAGGGAGAGGGAGAGGAAGAGGAAGAGGAAGAGGAAGAGGAAGAGGAAGAGGAAGAGGAAGAGGAAGAGGAAGAGGAAGAACAGGGTGGTTTTTGCTGCTAGCCAGAAGTGCATCCCCCTCACCCCAGGCTCTACCTTGAATGTGACAGAAAGCAGCTTGCCTTGCCAGGTTTTCAGCACAGCAAAAGTCTGTGTTGAGAACCATAAATATTTTGGTGGCCCAGAAAGATATTCCTTCCACAGAGAACTGTGTGTGAATTAATTAATGTTACTGGGATGGGTTTAGGCTTGCTGTCATGGTTTTAGGTCCCAAAGAAGGATCTCTGTGTCCCGTGGCACCATTGGATCACTCTTGGGAAAAGCCATTTCCAGTTCCACTGGAGTCCTCCTGCCATGGAAGAGAAGGGGAAAAAGGGCGCTTTGTGTCTTACAGGTGTCTGAAGTGAGGGGTGTAACAAGAATCTTTCTGAATTCTTTGATAAAAGCCAGCAGATGTATTTTTGGCAGGCAGAAGTTGTTCTGAGAGCAGCCAGCAGAACAAATTGCAACAATCACTTTACAAAATCTTCTAAATTAAATTTCAGATTAAAAAAACCTCATGGAAATTAAGCTGATAATCCATGCATTAAAAGCAAAGCAAATCAGGCTGCTTTGTAAAGAGGAAATCACAGCCTCACATCTCTAAGCTGGGAGTTTTTGACACCCTGGTGCAGTGAAGCTGCAAGACCTTCAGATCACAGAGAAACTCTCTGTTCTCAGTCTTTATCAGCTGCTTCACCCCCATCTTGTCCACACAGAGATGTTCAGAAACATAAATTTATGCCAACAGAAATAGGAATAGACTCAGTTTTTTGCTGTTACAGAATTTTCAGCCTGGTTGGAGTTTGCTGTGGCTGTAGTTCTGCATCTGCACTGTGCTGTGTGCGTCCCCCACCCTCTCAAGGCTTTTTTTCTGCAGTTGGATTCACTGTAGAAAACTTGCCTTGTCATTTAAAAGTCCTCTCACAACGTGTCTCAGTGCCTGCAGGGCACAAGTTAATATTTTCTTCGGTTTAAATGTGTTCTGGTTGAGGCAATGACAAGAGGTTGCAGGGATGATACGGGACCTGCAGTAGCTTCAAAAAATATTAGTTCACAGAATTTTAGAGGGGTTTGGGTTGGAAGGAAAGTTCTGGATTGTCTCATTCCACCCCTCAGCCATGGTCAGGGACTCCTTCCACTAGACGGGGCTGCTCAAACAGAGCTTGAGTAGGACACAGAAAATCAACATGCTCAAAAATATTTGCCAGCTTTAAAACTAATTTAAAATGTTTTAATTTCAGATTAAAACAGAAAATCTGTAATGTTGTTGGAATTCTGCCAGAATTTAAGCAACTTTAAAACACAGGATCCTGACAAGCTGCCCATGATCTCTGGGCTGGAAAAGTAGGAGATATCCACCTGTTGTGTAATTCCTGAGGATGGCTGCCAAAATCCCTGGGATATGGGAGGGCTGGCACACAGAAGGAATGCACAGCAGTGAGGGAATGTGCCAGTGAATTTTTACATTCAGCTTTATCTTACTGGTTCTTTCCTCAGATCAAACACGTGGGCATCTTCCCGTCACATTCCCACTTGGACAGGCAGCAGGATACTCAGGACCATCCCAATTCAGAACAAACTTTGGCTAAATCTGAGTTAATAAATAAATGATGGTGGCTACATGTCCCAGATTTATCAGCACAGTCCCAGATCAGCAGTGTCACATCATCCCCTTTGCTTGTGACATTATTTTGTCCACAGAATCACAAAATGATTGGGGTTGGAAGAGACCTTTAAAATCATCCAGCTCCAACCCCTCCATGGGCAGGGACCATGTTTCCACCAGACCAAGTTACTCAGAGCTCCATCTAAGCTGGACTTGACCAAGCAGGACATGTGGGTTTTATAAATCTTATTTTATCTTCTCCAAGCCCTGCAAACTTCCTTACTTCCTCTTGTGTGGTGGGAATATGAGGTGGGAACAGGAGGAATCTGCCTTTCTGTGGTGATTTCCAAGCTTGTAGTCACGAGTGATTGCAAGGGTAACTTTTCCTCTCTCAGAAGCTTTGTTTTTCCCTATAACCTGCCCAGGACTGCTGCCTCCTCAAGACTGAGGTGCTCCATGTGTTTCCTCATCCCAGAATTCTTGAGTGAAACTGGACTTGCCAATGGAGCTGCTGGTCTTGGTCACATTTTACTTTGCATTGCTCCCTAACTATGTTTCAGTGGCCTGCTAAAATTAATTTCGTATTAATTGTTTTAAAACCGACAGCATCCTGTGCTGCTTTGGGTGAGCAATTGCCTTTCTCTGCTGGGAAATAATTTTGGCATTTCATTTGGAAAAAAGTAATTAACTGCATGGATATGCTTAGTTGAGTAAGTCATTACAATCTCTGACTTATGCAAATGCGATTGTTCAAGTATAATTCTTACTGAGATAACTCCACACATACATAAACTTTTAAATTGCATGGTCCAGCTGAGTATTTGTGGGCAAATAAACGATGTTAATGGGTTAATTTAAAAACTCTGTTGCATAATCAATTTGCAGGGAGCAGGGAGCTTGTGAGGAAGCTGGTCCCAGAACTTCCAAGGATTTTTTGGCACATCATTGGATGAGGAACGTGAGGAATCCGCTGGTCCACACATCCCTGTGCTCATTTTGCAGCTGCTGCAGTACAGAACATGTTTCTCAGGGTCACCCTCCTCATATTCTGCCTGTTTTAATTAAGATATTTATGGTGTTATGGAGACAGGTGACCATGCTCATTGATTTTACTAAGTGTCCTGGATTTTTTTGTTCCAACAAATTTAAACTTTCAAGTGAGTGTTGGTAATTTCTTTTTTCCATCTTTGTTGTCTCCTTACACCATGCAGCTTTTTCTCTCCTTGAATGTAATCTTAATATGCAATTTCTTGGCCAGTTTAAAATGAAAAAAATGGATGCAAAGGCTAAATATGGACAAAGAAAGAGTTAGGAAATTATTCTGTAGAATCATTAAATATCCTGAATTGGAAGGGTCACACAAGGATCATTGAGCCCAAACTCTTGGCCCTGTATAGGACACCCCCAAGAATTACCGTAAGAATTCTCTAGAAAATTATTCACTTGCCTTAAATATGCTCATTTATCCTGAAACCTCTTGGGAATTTGGAGAAAAGAGTATTTTGGGGATAGATTTCTAACACAAGGGAAGAAGTGCCCTAATTTTGGTCTCCACAGCTGATGCTGTACAGACTCAGCATTAAGCCAGGCAGTCAGACAGGAAACAAAAAATTCTCAGTTGGAAGAATTCCATTTTATTACAAGGCTCTGAGTTAAACCAAGGATCTGATATCTCTGGAGAAATCCCTGAGTTTGGAAAACCCTCTGCTAGGAGGTCAAAAGAGTTCTTGCAAGATTTGATTTATTATTCTCTGGGGTAGTGATTTGGTGGGACTTACTTAATTTTCTGCCTCCCGAGTAATCAGGAGCTCGCATCCACCTCCTGCTCTTGATTGATGAACATGACTGGGAAGACAAGAAGGAATGAACCCTTGGATGGAGGAGGTGGAGAGATAGGGAGTGAGAGATTTCTCCCTGGGAGAGCCAGGCTTTGACAAGGCTGATTAACGGAGAAACGGCTTTGGAAGCACGAGGTCAGTGACTCTGCCCAAGCTGCTGCTTCGTTTTGAGAGGAGCTGCTCTGAGGCTCTTGCAGCAGCAGAGCTGTTAACAGGAGATGTTTAATCCTCTCTGGCTCACAGGGAGCTGCCAAGATGCTTGGAAAGCCTTCCTGCACTCCTGGAAAGATGGGTCTGTGCAGATGCTGAGGTTGGAAAAGGAGCAGTCGGTCATTCCCGGCAGAGTCAACAGAAATTTTCAATTTGGGTTTCCTCGGAGCGTGGCACAAAATCTGCCCCACATGAATAGACCACAAATTATTGGGTCAGAACTGATCAGAATATATGGGGTGGGCGGTGGTATTAAAATCTGCAACAGCTCTGAATTGCTTAGGATTAGGTAAATAAAAGAGGAAAAAGTAAACATGAACAGTAAAACTGTGGCTGTGACTACTGAGTTGAGGCATCCAGCTGTAATTCCAGAAGGAATTACATCCAGATCCAGGTGCAAGGCTTTCTCAACAGCTGGAGCTATTCCCTAATTACTGAACTGCCCTGTGGAATCCCTTTTATTTTATTTTTTTATTTTTAATTTGAGCGGTTAACAGTCACCAGAAGATGGAGATGTGGAAAGTCTGGGTCTCTGCTCCCAGGAGAACTGAATGTTTCTTCTGGTAAAAGCATCCCAGTTTAATTAGACAGTTCCAGAGAAACTCTGTTCAGTACCAGAGAATCTCCTCAGAACCATCTTTTGCTCTCAGTTGAAAATGATTTAACAAGGAAGGAGAAGCAACAGCATTTCTGTGTGACCTGGGCCTTGCCCCTTCTCCCACCTGTCTGAGGAGATGAGGTTTGAGGAGGGAACCAGCACAATAAGACCCTTTCTCTGCTCTGACAGAGCTAGGGCAGGTAATTCCTGCATAATTTGTGTGCTTTTTTTTCTCAAACAACCCAAAAAAACCCAGGGAAAATGTCAAGTCTGTTAAGCAGAATTTGTCTCTGGCAGCAGCTTTCACCTTCGTTAGTTCCTTAATGAAAGTTTTTCAACTCAGTATCAAGCTGCAAAAAAAAAAAAAAAAAAAGCAAAAAGTTCTTTCTTTGAAACACAAATCCTATCGCAAGGTCAAGCTGAGATTGTTGCTGCTTTAATAAACACCTCAAACTGTCTCTGATTAATTCTAAATAAATTTCGTGTGTGATAAGTGATTTCGAGCAAGTGCTGTTGACACACGGAGCTGATGGAGATTAAGGGGAGAAAGAGATGAACAATGGGGTGAGATTAGAAACTCGTTGTCACTCGGAGCAGGACCCCGGAGTGGAAGGATGACACAATCATTTGTCACTGTGGAGGTGAGGGGAATGAACAAGGATTTTCAGGGTGATGGTCGGAGATTTGGAGCATGGCCGAGCTGCTCAGGAGGCAAAGTCAGTCCAAGCCGTAAGAAAAGCAAACAGTGGGGCAGAATACTAAAATAAAACCTTTTTGGTACTGGTGGGAATGGGAAAAGTGCGGCAAAGCAGTGAGAACTTGTGGTCCAAGTGAGTCAGTGGATGTTTACAGTCATTGGTAAAAAGGGAAAATCAGCTTTGGGTGTGGGACTGATTTGTGGGACTGATGTCTCAGATTTTAGCTTTTATATTTTCCAGATTCTGTGCTGCTTTAGTGTGTAGGTCTGGGCTTCATATTAGGGGTTAGTGAGCTCTCTTCACAGAGTAGGGAAACAAAACAATTCCTTCTCTAGCTGGGGACCAAGGACAAATGATCCAGATCTCAGGCCCAAGAGCACAAACAATGCGAGCTGAAGAGAGAAAAACAAGAAGGATGGGACTTCATGGGGTAAAGCTGTAGTTGGACAATTAACTCCAATATGCAAATGGACCAGAATTTATGAAAGTGAGAGACCTCATGACCAGTCGTGCATTTTGTGACCATTTTGGGTTCATCTTGGGTGTAGCCCTGGCTGGGCTCTTGTGCTGCCCAAGGTGGATCCATTGAGGCCTTTTAATAAATCCCTACTTTATTCTTTAACTCTGCCTAGTCTCTGTTCTAGGTCAGCCTTCACAAGGCATCAGGACCAAGACCAGAGAATCCCAGAATGGTTTGGATTGGAGTGGACCTTCCAGATCATCTTATTCCAGCCCCCTTCCATGGGCAGGGACACCTTCCACTATCCCAGGTTGATCCAATTCCATCCAATGTGGCCTTGAACACTTCCAGGGATGAGGTATCCACAGCTTTTCTAGGAAGTCTGTTCCAGGGCCTCACCACTCTCCCAGGGAAGAATTTTTCCCAATATTCAATCTAAACCTGGTCTCTCATTTTAAAGCCATTCCCCCATGTTGTTAATGTTGTACCAGGAGTGTGTTTCAAGCAGGGAGAGTCGTGGGAATACAAGACAAGCAGAGATTGTATCCATCAGGAGTTCAATGTTCTGGTTTTCTTAGATGGCTTAGGATAACAAGGATTGCTCCCTGCCCATGGCACAGGGGTTGGAGTTGGATGATTTTTAAGGTTCCTTCCAACCCAAACCATTCTAGGCTTCCATGAGTTGCTCATCAGAGCCAAAGCCACTTGAGAGGATGGTGGAACTGGGGAATGGCTCTTAAGTGGCGTAAAAGGAAAGGAGACAGATGGAGTCAGAGTGGAAATACCCCCAAGGCTGAAGGAAAGGGAGGGAAAGGGGTGCTGTGGCTTAGAATATTCAAAATAGTCCAGATATAAACTTGGAAATGGCTCCAGGGAATGAGACTTTGCTGCCTCTCAGGTCTTGGTGTCCTAGAATTTCTTTCCAGCTCAGATAGCAGGGATTTTTGCATCTTCTGTGAGACAACAGAAATAAGGCTTTTTTTCAAATTCTATAAATGTATTTTAGTCTAATGAAGTTACATAACAACATATTCCCTTCCCCCACTAAAGGACATTAATTGCAACAAATTTTTTTAATCAAACCTTAATTAGACCTTTACCTATTAATAGGAACACCACAGAAACTCAAATCTTTCCCATTAATAGGTGAGAGATGTTTATTAATGACCCCCACACTGGGTCTGATATGAAAAATTCTTATGAAAATTTATTCCTCTCTGAAAAAGCAATGACTTATTCAAAAGAAGATGATTTGTGTGCAGGCAGGGAGCGGGGAGCCTCGATGAAGTTTCTGGGACTGGTACATTTGAAAATCAGCTCTTCAGGGCAACATAAATAAATACAGCAGAACCCCGAAGAAAATAAAATAACATGAATCATAAATCAAAGCAATGTAGTGGAGCTGCAGAGGACATCACAAATAGATGGGATAACAGAAGGAAATATTGGCTGTGGCATAAATAGCTCTTAATAAATCACAAGCCAACAGGAGTGGGACAGCAGCTTCCCCACTGAAGGCAAAGACAGCTGGAAACATCTCGATGGTGCTTGTGCAGGCACTGCAGACATGGGCTGGAGATCAAGGAATGTGCTGGAGACCTCTGGAGTCCTTCTGCATTCAACAGGAATGTCACTGTCCTGAGGGGATGTAGGAGATTGAACTGGTTAATGGTTCAAATGTGCAGGGATCAAGTAAAATACCCACCCAGGAGCAGAGGGTGAGCAGAGCCCGCCTCAGGCTACACCCAGGTGTTGAACAAGGTAGGAGGCAAATCCTGTGAGGAAGGAACGGTCTCTTTGTCCTTAATTAGGATACTCAGGATTTAGGATTTTAGGATAATTGGGATTTTAGGATAATCAGGATTTATCCTTAATTAGGAAACTCAGCTGGGATAAATCC
Source organism: Irena cyanogastra (assembly GCA_013397155.1). Lineage (NCBI taxonomy): Eukaryota > Metazoa > Chordata > Aves > Passeriformes > Irenidae > Irena > Irena cyanogastra. The sequence continues at coordinate 62,121 of VWZV01007388.1, forward strand.
CCTGCCTGGGAAGCACCAGGACATTCACACATGGCCTCAATGGCCTCAACGAGTTAATCTCTGCTGATGGGCCATAATGGGCTCAACTGGGCTGATTTAATGGGCAGCTGTATCTCAGAAGGTATCAAAAATTCCCAAAGTCTTCCATGATCCACAAAATTAAATTATCCATGTATCCTGTGATTCCATCATTCAGTCGAAACTCCTCGTCCCAGGAGAGGTACCTGGGTGTTCCTACCTAAACCTGAGTGAAGATAAACCCAATAGATGGTGAATTCTGGGGTTTTCCTGGGGATTTCTCCCCACCATTTCTTTGGGACTTCCCCCACCACCTGGTGGATTCAATCTGTGGCCATCATTTTGACCTCTGTCCCTGGAGGTGTTTGAGAAAAGACCAGATGTGGCACTCAGTGCCATGGTCTGGTGGACAAGGTGGTGTTGGGTCACAGTTTGGACTTGATGACCTCGAATGTCTTTTCCAGCCTCATTGTTTCTGGGATTCTGTGATCTCTGGGGTGACTGATGATGACATGGCCTTGAGAAGAACCCACCTGCAGACCTGCCTCCAGCTCTGAGGTCCCCAGCACAGGAAGGAGATGGAGATGTTGGAATGAGTCCAGAGAAGGCCACCAAGGTGATCAGAGGGATGAAGTAACTACCCTGAGGAAAGACTAGGAGAATTGGATTCTTCACATTGGAGAAGAGAAGCTTTGGGATGACCTAATTGTGGCCTTCTGGTACGGAAGGGAGCCAAAAAAGATGGGGGAGAGATGATTTAAAAGGGCCTGGAGTGACAGGACAGTGTCACTGTCTGGGGCAGTGACTTCAAAATGACAGAGGGCAGATTAGATATTAGGAATAAATTCTTTATGTGAGTGTGGCTAGGCATTGAAGCAGGCTGCTCAGAGAAATTTTGGCTGCCTCGTCACAGGAAGTGCTCAAGGCCAGATTAGTTTGGACTTAGAACAACCTGAAATATCCAAAGAAGCGAGAAAAAGCCATGACAGAGGACCACAGAATCATGGAACAGCCTGGGTTGGAAGATCAAGATCATCTCATTCTAAACCCCTGCTATGGGCAGGGACACCTTCCCCTAGGCCAGGTTGCTCCAAACACCATCCAACATGGTCTTAAATGCATCTGGAACAAGATTTTAGCTCTTCATAGTGGCTCTTTTCTTGTAGGGAGGTGCTGGTGGATTTCTGTGTCCTGGGTGAAGCAGGTGGTCAGACGAGTTGAGAACACTGGGTTCTCTTCTCCTAAAGTCAGTGAGGGTTTGTAAAGATAAAACATCTGTAAGATGGAAGGAAGGGAGGAAAAGAAGATCCATGTCATTTTTCAATCAGTTTAGTGTGGGGAAAAAAAGGAAATACAGATTAAACCTCCTGTACTCTGAATTTTATCTGCCTTTGATAGAACTGTCAGTTTTAACACAGGCTTTTTGGGTAACAAAAATGATAAGGTCAGCCATGAATTCTAATAAAACAAATGACAGCACCAGGACTGATTGGGTTGTTTCATTTTCTCTGCTAACCTTGAGAAAAAGAGGATGGGGATTGATATGTAAATGCATTTTCTACCCTGGCTGTGGATATGGTGACACTTTAATAGAAAGCAATGCAGAAGTTACTGCTGATGAAGAGCTCCAATCGTTCAGCCTGGTTGGACTATTTAAAAGAAACACTGGCCTGTGAACAAGCTCCTGACTCCCACGTTCCCTGTGGTTTATGATCCCAAGCACAAATGTAGGTTTAAATGTCTGAGCCATTCACCACCCGGCAAATCCCGGTGTTTCACTTGGGAATTCCCAAAGAGAGAAAATAAAACCGGGCAGTCAAGGTAAAAAACGGATTGTGTCTGACTGGGTCACTGTTTGGGAGATGTTTTTCTGTTTTGGTTGGCACCACCACTGACAGGGAGCCCTTGAAGCCTGAAGGCTCCAAATTGTAGCAGCTGCAGGGGACTGGATGCATTTTTTACGACATCTCTGAATATTCAGCTCAAAGCCCTAAAGTGACCATAATTTGTATTCAGAGAAGGACAACAAAGCTGGTGAAGGGTCTGGGATGTAAATCCTACAAAGAGCAGCTGAGGATACTCAGATTGTTCAGTCTGGAGAAAAACAGGCTCAGAAAAAGCCTTATTGCCCTTCACAGCTCCCTGAAAGGAGGTTGTGGCAAGGTGGGCCTTGGTCTCTTTGTCCCAGGCAACAAAAGACAGGACAAGAGGAATCAACCTCAGCTTGCATCAGGGGAGATTCAGGTTTGATATTGGAAAAATATCTTCACTGAAAGAGAGGTTAAGCACTGGAGGAGGTTTCCAAGCAAAGTGATGGAGTCGCCATCCCTGGAAATATTCAAGAAGTGAGTGGACCTGGCATTTCATTATGGGATTTCGTAGGAATGATGATGTTTGGTCAAAATTTGGACTTGATGATTCTGGAGATCTTTTCCTAACTTAATGAGTCTATGATCCTTTATTTTTCATTCTCCCTCCTTGGCAGTGAGGAGCCAGGAGGAGCTGGGATGTCCTAGCTTGACACACTGTGTGTAAAACCCATACCAGAACCTCATGCCTGTAACTCCTACAACAATAACCTCTTGTCACATCTTTCCAAGGTGCCCACATTCTTCATTTATGCATCCAAAATCACTCCTCCTTTATGAGGTGTCATCTTTCCTGCAGTGATTAATTGCTCCTGCTTTAAAACAATCCACATTTCCCAGCGTGAATGTTTTGTTAGAATTCCTCAAATTGCCTTTGGCAGTGGTTGTCTCTTCGTGTCCTCAACAACTTTTTGAAGCTGTAGGTTCCTGTGAAATACCTGCCGTGATCCACCTCAGGAATCCTCACAGGGAATAGCACAGGGTTTAAATATAAAATCTGAATAAGCTTGGGTTGGAAGAATTGTCTGTTCCAAGGTAATTTGCACCATTATCATAATGGGAATCAGAGTTAGGGAAAAAGTGTCAAAATGTTACGGTGGAAGCAGCAGTTCTGTGCCAGGCAGGGGGAGACGGTGCATCCCAGCTCCGTGGTTTTTAGGGAATAGCAGTGAGGGATGCCACAGGCTCATGGCAGGTGTGTGGGTGACTCTGGCACAGCTGAGCTTGAGACAGGCTGAGTGCCAGCTGGAGGCACTAAATCCTGGAGCAAACACCTCTGGAGCACAGTGAAATTCCTTTTAAAGACCTCAGGATGGCTCAGCTGCTCTGCTCGTTCTTCAAGGGTCAGTGGTTGGGTTTGTAGCTGCTGAAGTTATAGGAAGAATTTTGGCTTTATGGAGTGGAATAATTTCAGGATAGGAGTTGGAGTGATGAAAACATCAGGCTGAGATAGGAGTTCAGAGGCCAAGTGACGTTGGAGGTCAAACCAACATCCACTTAGGCCTGGTGAGGAAACCAGTGCCTGACTGACATCCCATCTCTGGGATTCAGCTCTGGATCCCAGCACAGGAGGGACATGGAGGACTTGGAGCAAGTCCAGAGGGGGCACCAAGGGGATCAGAGGGATGGAGCAGCTCTGCTGTGAGGAAAGGCTGAGAGAATTGGGATTATTCAGCCTGGAGAAGAGAAACTTTGGGGTCACCTAATTATGACCTTCCAGTACCTGGAGGAGCTGGATAAAAAAATGGAGAGAGATTTTTACAAGAACCTGGGGTAGCATGAAAAGGGGAGCCTTTTAAAAGTTTAAAAGTTGTCTTTTAAATGAATAAAAGATAATTTTTGATTAGAAATTAGGAAGAAATTCTTGACTGTGAGGGTGGTGAAGCCCTGGCACAGGATGCCCAAAGAAGCTGTGGCTGCCCCTGGATCCCTGGAAGTGTCCAAGGCCAGGTTGGATGGGATTGGAGCAACCTGGGATAGTGGGAGGTGTCCCTAACCATGGAGGGGGTGGGGATGAGATGGCCTGGCAGGTCCATTCCAACCAAAACTATCCCATAATTATCTGGATTTCCTCATCAGAGCCAAAGACACCAGAGAGGATGGAACTGGGGAGGAGATCATGTAATGGCTGAGTAAAAGAACAAGGAGGGGACAACCCAGGGTTGGTTCGAGATGAGCAGGTGGCACCACTGTAGCGATTAAAGTTAAAAATCTGATATAAAAAGCTCAGCCTAAAGGCCATGAAGGGAGTGAGGGCACAGAGGCATTACAAGGTGTGAAGGCACCTGCCAGGCAAACCCTGAACTTGGACAGATTTTACAGATACACAGCAAGAGAAGAGGAAAGATAACATCTGTTGCTGTGTCTTTTTTTTGTTTTGGACCCAGAGACTGTCACGGTGTTACAGAAATGGCTCCAGTGCCTCATGCTGTGCAAAGCAAGGCTCAGAGTGCAAATTTCCTGACTTTTTGTGCAACTCTTACCACCAGCAAACCTCGCATCTCTCAGGCTGGGGAGCTGTGTGAGCAGGGAGCCTGCCTCATGGAGTGATTTTCTTGCTAAAAGAGCAGTGAGGCTCTGCTTTGTGTTGTTTGGGGTGAATGTTTTTGGCGCTGAAGGCAAAAAATCCAAAAAATTCCCTGTACCACGACCCCATCAAGCCAAATTTTATCCCAAGCAGCCACAGTGAGAAGCGGGGACCTGTTTCAGGTCACCTAAACCATGTGTGAGAATATGTGCCAGCCCAATGCCAGCCTGCTTGTGGGACCAGGGGAATGTTTGCTGCTAGTGGAAAAACCAGGAGATGGAAATGTGCTTTGCTTGCTGATTTTAACAGGGAAGAATGAACACCGATCCTAAATTTTTCATAGCTGCAAATTTGCTTTTTTGCCTCCCACCACCTTTTCAGCAGTGGAGGCAGCTGTTTCCATCAGCTGCCGTTGCCAGCCAGGAAAAAAATTAAAAATTAACATTTTTTTTTTAACCAGAAGCAATGAGCAAAGGACTCCTCTCAGGGCAGGGGGCTTCAGCTCAGGATTCTTCAGCCCAGGAAAAGGACAAGAAAGAAAGGATATTAAAGGAGTTTTTTTTTAAATTATTTATTTATGTGGAGTGAGCAGATGAGGAAAAATTGTCACTGAGTTTAAAACATGTGGATTTGAAGATTAGCTTGTGGGCAAAATTAGAACAAAAATAGTTTGGTTCTTTCCAAAGTCTTGTGAAGCTGAGGCGGTCTTGGCTGCAGAGTTTGTAAAGCAATGGGGCAAATCTATGGAAGGAAAATAATTTAGATTTTTATACTTTGCAGATAAGACCCCTGGCTCAAGATCTCTTCCCACAGAGATCACTGGAAGTGGGAAGGACATCCTAATGAGTGTCATGGAATCACAAAAGACCCTGAGTTGGAAGGGATCCACAAGGATCATCAAGCAATATTTAATTTGTTATCAGATATTCAATATATAATTTGTATATTAACACCAGAAGGAGGAGGCTCTGAGCAGCCTGGTCTAGGGGATGGTGTCCCAGCCCACTGCAGGGGTTGGAATTCAATGATTTTAGGTCCCTTCCAAACCAAACCATTCCATGATTCTATGGTTTGTTTCAGATGATGAAGCTTCCCAGGCCCGGACCTGAAAGCAGAGTTTTGTTTGCATTGCTCGGAGCGTAGATTTTAATTCTTAGTTTCACTTCAGATGTCTCATTAGCAGGGTGACATCTTCTTATTATGATCAAAAATGCTAAACACAGATTTCCTTGTCTCCACATTGCTGTCATCCTGTCTTTTGTCATCCTGGATGGATCAGCCTGTTGTGATCTGTTGCTCTTTTATGGAATGCCATCATTACTGTTTTCCCTCTTCATCATCCTTTTTCTCTTTAAGGAGGTAATAAAAAATAAACAAATAAAAGGGAAAAATCGAAAGTACAAACTGTCTTTGTGACTGGATGATTTCCTCTCTGCATCAGGAAATTTCTGTTGTGCCAGCACCTCTCCTGAATTCTCAGGATGTTCTGCTGTGCTCCTGACAGCTGCTTTGCCCTGATCACCTCATGCACGGCTATTTATTTGGAAACAGCCTCATGACTACGGATATCCAGGATTTTTTGACTCGGCTTAGTAGCCAGGAGGGGGGGTCCGTGCTTTACAAATCAGCTCTGTCTGGATAAAGCAGCTGCAAGCAGTGGCTGCGCTGTCAAACATCCCCGTGAGCTGTGCAGAGGGGTGGGATGGGCAGCACCCAGGTGGGAACTGCTCCAGTGCTGCAGGAAAAATGGATGTGGAGGTGGCCTGGGGTGTGGGGAACAGCGCAAGAAAGGCAGTGGAAAGGGATTTTCAGGATGCAACAGAAATGTCAGATCTTAGTCATGGTGCTGCCCGTGATCCTCACTTTGTGTTTGGCCCAAAAATCATGGAATGGTTTGAGTTGGAAAAGACCTTTAAAGGTCATCTCATTCCAACCAAATCTGCCACGGACACCTCCCACTATCCCAGGTTCCTCCAAGCCCTGTCCAAGCTGGCCTTGGACACTTCCAGGGATGGGGCAGCCACAGCTTCTCTGGGCACCCTGTGCCCTCTCATGGGAGAATTTTTTCCTAATATCCAGTCTAATCCTACCCTTGTAGATTCTGGTTGAATTTTGCACCCTTTTTGAATGTAACTTTTCTTTGGACTTTAGCATGGTGTCCATGCCTTTCGCATGGGAGTTAAATTGACAGAGCTCCTGCTCTGGTTTTCCCTGAAACCCCTTGGAATCTCTTCTTGAAACAGGAATGTTGTCTGATTTCTCCTCTGGTGTAGCTAAATTGGGATGAAAACACCATGCAAAGGCATCAATTCAGTCAAGGCAGAGAATATTCCCCTGGGGGTAAAATGGGTTTTGCTTTAAATATCTGACAATTTAGCGAGAGAATAGCTCCAGCCTCATTAGGCTCCTCATTTTGTGAGATAAGGAACAGAGGGATTCAACAACCTGCTGCTAACAGAGCCAGGCTTCTGTGCTAAAGCTGGGAAATGTCACTTTGGAGAGGATGAAAATATCACAGCAGAAGAGTTGTGCCACTTTGCAAAATACAGCCATCAACAGGAGCTGGAAGGGAATGGAGCTGGGAAGGAACTGAGGCATTTGGGAAAATAATAAAAATAACAAAAATAACTCGGTCTCTGATATCAGGGCTCAGTTACTGGAACAGTCAAAGGAAATGAGATCTGAGCACAGGCGTTTCCAGAAGAAATCAGGAGACATTCCTGCTTTTGTACTGATGACATCCCACCTGGAAGGAAAGCTCAACACTCCCATGAGCAGAGAAAAGCCATTAAGGGAACAGGGCAGGTTAGAAAATTGTAGGCTAAGAGGAAATTTCTTTAATACAGCTTTAAAATAACATCCAAATCCCTTGCAACACAATTTTTTAATCTTTTTTTTTTTTTTTTTTTACTAGCAAGCACCTGCAGAACCTCAAGGTAAAGAAGGCAGAGCATCAATGTAACATGGAATCATTAAATATCCTGAGTTGCAAGGGACCCACAAGGACCATGGAGTCCAATTGCTCACACTGCTCAGGACAATCCCAAAAATCCCACCATGTGCCAGACAAACAATGTTGACATAAAGGAAATAAAAGAGTGAATAAAAATAAAATAAAATTTAAAAAAAAAGGAATGCATTCAAGAAATAATAAGAACAGGAAGCTCATGGAACTGTCTCCCAGATGGAGCTGAGGGAACTGAATCTACAAGAAGAAAGAAGAGCAGGTCCTGAGGGATTGCTTGGCTATTGAACAAGCATTTTCTGCTTGTACCAGAACTGATTTTTTGTTGTTGTTGGTTTATTTTATTTTGCTTTTTCTCTCCAGCCTGGTACAAGCACTTTCACTGTCCCTGACGTCTGTTATGATCTGTTAGAGGTTGTTAAATCCAATAACCCAATATATGAGAGGCTGCTGTAGCTCCATGTCCCCAGGTGCAGCCAGCAGGAAAACCGAGCCCATTTTCCAGTTGGGAGCCCCCAGCATGTTTTATTTTATATTTATATACCCATATATCTGCATATCCATGGCCAGTCACACAGATCAATTGGGACAGGAAACACAAACCAATGCCATCCACAGCAATAACATCCATTTAAATGCACAGCACTCCCAGAAACATGAAACGCTCTGATGGAGCGATCCTGTTCCTCCTCTGAGCTGGCCAGGAGTGAAGTTACTCCAGGAATACTCACACACACTCCATGGGTTTCTCCAGGCTTGGATGGACTGTGTAGGAGCAGGTCTTCAAACCCTCACGTCTTCCCCCTTGCTGCCACCTGAAATTTTGAACCTTGATGCTTCAAAAGAGTAAAAAAAAGCATAGCTCTTGTGTTATAAAAAGACTGTTTCATACCAATAAGTTGTCCTGCATAAGATTTTTCTGAGATTTAAAAAACCAAGGGAATTCTGATAGTATTTTAGAAACTATCATTTGCCATTCTAGTAGAATCTAATGTCTCCTCTGCTCTTGCTAATTCTACAATTTGGGGTGAGCCCTGTGTTATTTGAATGTCTGATTCCCACTCTTTTGTGCTTGCATTCTGCCAAGTTATTACTGATTTATGTGTTTTCCTGAACCCTCTGAATAATGTTTTTGTGTCCAACAGTGCTTCACTTATCCTGGGTTTCTCTCTAAAACTTAGCTTTGTTTGCAGCTGTCTGTGGCTCAGAAAATGAATTGAACAGACACCTGAGTAATCTGACAATGCAATTTGCAAATCCTCCATGCTGGAAGGGACCCACAAGCATCAAGTGCAACTCCTCACCCTGCACAGGACACCCCAAAAATCCCACCCTTTGCCCGAGAGCATTGCCCAAACATTTCTTGAGCTCTGGCAGCCTTGGGGACGTGAGCATTCCCTGGGGAGCAGTTCCAGTGCCCAACCACCCTCTGGGGTAAGAATATTTTCCTAATATCCAAATAAACCTCCCCTGGCACAGCTTGAGGCCATTTCCCCTTGTCCTTTTGTGGTTGACTGGGAGAAGAGGCCCAGCCCCTTTTTCTCAACGACCCTGATATATTCACACGCTGCCATTAAAACCACCTCAGAATAAGTTTACAAAGTCCCCAATTCTCTTCTTTCTGCATCCCATAATGAGTGCTGTTGGATTTATGTCCTATTAGCCTACAACTCATTGGGTTTCCTATTTGGGATGATGGTTGGAGTTGTTCTCCTGAGATGTAACGAGTTCAGAATGCTCCCTTCGAGCTGATAATTCTCCGTCTGTTTTCAGTCCCTTGACCTTCCTGAAGCCTGTGTGCTGATGGCGATGAAGGGTTAATGTCTCATGTCCAGAAGAAATAGGAGATCCAGCTCTTTTTTATACTGAAATATTCTTTTTTATACTGAAATATTCTCTGACCTCACACATCCCTGCGCTGTCACTTCCCTCCTCGCAAAATCCGCTTGGGATGAACGGATCAAGAGAAAATGACAAAAAGAGCAGAAGCCACAGGGATGGCAGGGAATAAACTTAGAATTTTGGTTTATTTTAGTTTTTCGGTTTATTCCATGGATGTCATGAAGCTGTTGGAAGCTGATAACCCCAGGTGTCATGAGGGATGGAGCTGGGAAATGCTGAGAACTTGTTCCTCACACCAACTTTAGGACTTTTAGGACCTATTTTATGTCTTACAGAGGCAGCTTTGTCTTGGAAAGGGGAATGAGAAAGTTCACTGAGTTACTCAACTGGAGAAACCCCCTATAGGTTTGGAAGTTATTGTCATGGAAAATGAGGGAAAAGGTTTGGGTTATGGGAACAGCAAGAGCTGGAGCCAAAGAGGAAAGGACAATAATTTTATTGTGTGAAAAGTCAGCTCTCGTCCCAGGCTCTGTGCAGAGCCAATGCCCTCAGGTCATTCCTCACCTCCTGAGCAATCTTTTCTCTGAGTCTAAGTGGCTGCAACCACCCAAGCTCCCTGCAGTTAGGAGGCTTTGTTTAGGAGTCATCCGGGGACAAGTGCACAGGAGCTGGAAAATGTAATTATTGGAGAGATTTTGATTCAGGAGCCTATGCAAAGTTAAAAGTGCTTTGCTGGGGGAAAGGGAGAAAGAAGAACTTAAAGGTCATTTAACAACCTGTCTGATAACAGTGAAATGTTCTCACTTCACACAGATTGTGGCTGAACAAACTTTCCTGATTATGTTTAATGCCACCAGCTCTGGAAAAACTGAAATGTCCTGTACTTAGATGCCTCCAATTCTTTTTCATACAAGTACTGAACCGATGAATATTTTCACGTTGAAAAAAATGCAGCAGCTGATTGAACGTGAAGGGAACTGTTCCCAAAATGAAACTGCAGCAGTCGGGCTGGAGAATATTTCCCATAGCCAAAAGCACTCTGGAAAGGTTATTATTACATAATGATGGAGATGTCCAAATTAAAGCAGGAACAAGGCCAGGATAATTAGGATTCAGCTCACCCAGGTTTAGCTGAAGGGAAGGCTTCCAGTCAAATTCCAGCCAAACAGAGCTACCAAGCTAGGAGGGGTTGATATTAATAAAGCCATGGACTTTATGCCCTTGCAAATCCATTTGGAAGCTTTGGAGATGCTCTGGGGGATCGCAGATGGCTTCTAGCCATGGATCCAGAAGGACACGGGCGAGGTCTGTGTCTCATGGACACCCTTAGGCACCACAAGGTGGAAGAGGCTTTACAGCAACTTATGTGAGCCAGAGAGAAGTTTGATAAGAGGATCCATGTTTGCCCCAAAAGAATTTTCTGCCAAGGTTGTTGACATAGAAACCAAGAAAGAAAGAAGGATAAATAAGAGAAACCTGGATCTGCCTGTTCCAATGAGCACTTTGTTTGTCTCTCACGACCAACGAGTTTTGTAGGCATGTATAAAAAGCATGCATGCTGTAATAAAAATAGTTTGAAGCCTTCTGAAAATGGAGTGTGTTGCTTTGTATTGTCTCTGTCTCAACTGCGACACCGCAAAATCCCGAAGTGTGGGGAAGAGCCAAGCCCAGATTTTGCTCCACATGGATGTGTCCACCTCATCTCCTGGTGGACACCTTTCCGTAGGAATTGGGGCTCTGACCCACTGTGGGAGAGGGATGATGTTGTTCCCAGAATCTTATGCCACAGTGGATGTTTGTTTGGATGGGGCTTTAAATCCCAGTATCCCCCTCGCTGTTATTCATCTCCCTTCCCTTCTATTTACACCCAAGACTTTTCAGATATTCTGGTATTTCCAAACACATCTCTGGCTCTGGAAGGATGCGAGTAACTCTAGGTTTCCAGTCCTATGCGAATGTGTTTCATATCCCAGAGCATCCCAAATGCCACAAAACATCTTTTGTGAGCAACTGAGCGGAGCCCTCAGCATGTGCTCGTTGCCCTCAAAATAGGATAAATGTTTGCATCATGTTCCAGAAATAATTGTGGAGTTTGGGATTTCCCTCTGTGTGATTTTGGAAATGTGTTGCTGGGGAAGAAGTGGCCTTGAACTCAATATTTATATTTTTAAAAACACCCAATGTCTATCTTTGATTTTTTATTGATTTTTATTGTTGGTTTTTATTTTTCCTCCTATTGTTTGTAATTAAGTCATCAAAAAAAAAGTCAGCTTGTCTTCTTTCCAACAGAAACTCTGAAACTTTGAAATGGAAATTTATTTGCTTTTCCATAAAATCCATGGAAAATTAACCATATTTTTGTGTAAGCTTGATACTGGTTTGTTTGCTTGTTTGTTTTCTCTTCCGTCAGCTTCACGCATTCCAATTTGTCACTGCAGGGTCACACGAAAATCATCTTCTTTCTCTTTTTTTTTTTTCTTTTTATCCCTTCAAATAAATGATGGAAAGGCAGCGCAGAAGGTGCTGTGCAAAAGGCACTCTCTGATATCATTAACATGTGAAAAGAACTTGCCAAGTGTAAAGCAATGCCACTTCTGCCCCCGTGACTGCAAACATTTCCTCTCTGTACCTCTGTTTTCTCCAAGTATTCCCAGGCAGGGCTGTTCCCTGTGCTGAAGCTGCCATTTCCAACAAAGCAGATGATTTATCACTTTTATATGATTTATCACTTTTATATCTACATTGATTCCCATGTCAAACTGGACAAAGATGCATCTGAAACGAAAATGATTGAAGAGAGAGGAAAATTGATTTATGGAATATTGATATATGGAAGAGCTGTAGTGCTTTGCACTTTGGAAGACCACTGGGAATTTTTATAGAAGCAGGGACAAACTGGCTAGAGGCAACAGGGAATGAAGATCTTTACTGGGGTGAGCTGAATTTTAGTTATTTTTAGGGAGGACCAGTGCCTTGGTCCAGGCACTGTTGATCATCCCTGAGAAAACACAGATTTACAGACCTTGAATAAAGTGGAATCATGGAATGGTTTGTGTTGGAAGAAACCTTAAGGATCATCTCATTCCACACCTCTGCCATGGGCAGGGACACCTTCCACTATCCCAGGTTGCTCCAAGCCCCATCCAACCTGGCCTTGGACACTTCCAGAGATCCAGGGGCAGCCACAGCTTCTCTGGGAATCTGTGCCAGGGCCTCACCACCCTCTCAAGGAAGGATTTCTTCCTTCTATCTAATCTAAATTTACCTCTTTTCATTCAAAACCATTCTGTAGAAATCCTTCTGGAGGATTTTTAAGCTTGTGGTTAATTAGCAGGTTTAACAGACGTTTTTAACCATGAAATTCGGAGTCAACACAACGTAAGGTTGGAGAGTAATGGGCAAAATCCAGCTGTGCTTTGTCACTGAGCAGCTGGTGCTTGCTGCTGGTGGAACTCCAGAAAGGAGAAATGAGATGGAATTCCCTGGACTTTCTGTTTGTGATGGAAATTTTCCACTCTAGAACCGTGATCTTACTTTGGATGGGCAAAGTAAGGAAGGAAATCCCCATCCTGTGGGTCGTTTATGTCACTCCTCACGTCATCATCAGACAGGATGACGTCATCAGCCATCATCCCTTATCCCTGGCAAAGACTTGTCTGGGAAAAGGGGTCCAGAAATGTTGCAGTTCTAGGAATGGAATGGTTTATGTGGAAAGAGATCTTAAAGACCACCTAGTTTCAACCCCAGGGAAATCTTCCACTATCCCAAGTTGCTCCAAGCCCCATCCAACCTGGCCTTAAACATTTCCAGGGATGGAAGAGCCACAGCTCCTCTGGGCAAACTCTACCAGCACCTCACTACCCTCACAGAGAAGAATTTCTTCCTAATATCCCATCCAACCTTACTCTCTTTCCATCTGAAGCTATTTCCCCTTGTCCTGTCACTCCAGGCTCTTGGGATACCTGGATATGATCCCAAAGAGGGAAACTGAGGCATGAAGGAATAGGTTCACTGCTGTGACTTAGTCTGTGGGGTAGAAGTGAAACGTCAAAGCTTTTGTGTGCTGAGAACCACTCTCTTCTCATCTACAGGTGAGAAACAATTTGAATTTCAGCATTTACTCTGCTTTAAAAAAAAAAGAGAAAACTGAATCCTCGAAGAGACCAGTTGCCATCAATGAAAAATCAGAGATTAAAATGTTCAGAAGAGATTAAAGAACTCTGAGGTCCTGTGGAGAAATTCTGTATTCTCCATAAAGCCCTCATGGATTGCAGGGAAAGGCAAAGGAGGGATTGTGGGAAGGCATCGAGACCTCCCTGGTTTGTGAGGGGAAGGAAAACACAGAGATAAGAGTGTCTTATCTTGTGTTTCATGGCTGTGGTAGTCTGTGCTGAAGGATTAGGACTTGTGACATCCAGATACTGGATGAGTGGGGTTCTCCCTCAGGTGAAGGTGTCTGAAAGGTACCTGAGGGTATCTGAAACCTCTCGGGGCTCAGAGGTGGACAGGGAGACCCACACCCCTCTGGAATGATATTTGGATTTGGGAATCCTCCTGGGATATCTCTAAGAGCTCTAAACAGAATCACAGAATCATAAAATACCCTGAGTTGGAAGAGACCCACAAGGATCATCAAGTCCAGNGAACAATTTATTGACTCAGTTGTCAGCATGAAGGGTTCATGGTGGGATCCTTGAGGTGCCCTGTGCAGGACCAGAAGCTGGGCTCAATGATCCTTGTGAATCCCTTCCAACCCAAGGTATTCCATGATTTTTAANTTAAAATGTTCAGAAGAGATTAAAGAACTCTGAGGTCCTGTGGAGAAATTCTGTATTCTCCATAAAGCCCTCATGGATTGCAGGGAAAGGCAAAGGAGGGATTGTGGGAAGGCATCGAGACCTCCCTGGTTTGTGAGGGGAAGGAAAACACAGAGATAAGAGTGTCTTATCTTGTGTTTCATGGCTGTGGTAGTCTGTGCTGAAGGATTAGGATTTGTGACATCCAGATACTGGATGAGTGGGGTTCTCCCTCAGGTGAAGGTGTCTGAAAGGTACCTGAGGGTATCTGAAACCTCTCGGGGCTCAGAGGTGGACAGGGAGACCCACACCCCTCTGGAATGATATTTGGATTTGGGAATCCTCCTGGGATATCTCTAAGAGCTCTAAACAGAATCACAGAATCATAAAATACCCTGAGTTGGAAGAGACCCACAAGGATCATCAAGTCCAGCTCCTGGCCCTGCACAGGACAAACCCAAAAGTCACTTCTTGAACAACTCGACCTGAGCAGGAAGTTCTCCTCTCCCTCACAGCTCCTCTGGATTTGCATTATCTTCACTTATCTTTGTTCTGCAGACCAAAATGTCATTTATTATTATAAAATCCACATTATTTGTAGCAGTGCAATGTTCTCTGCAATGACATTCAGACCAGGAAGGTCCAAAACTCACATTTCCCACCTCAGTTGTCACAGGCCTCTATGGGAATTACGAGGAATCCCACATTTCCAGGAGCTGGAGCTGGGAGAAAGGATCCTTGGTTCAAACCCAGAAAGGATTGAAGTTATAAAATGGGAAGAGCTCTGGGATGGCTGTTGAACACCCAGCCCGAGTGGCCTGGATTCCTTGGAGCAGGCATGGACAGCCTGGTCTTTGATGCTGCGCTAGAAGCTTCCATTTCTATCCAAGAGGCAGCAAGAAAAATGAAATCAATAAAATAAAATAAAATAAATAAAATAAAATAAAATAATAAAATAAAATAAAAATAACTAAAAATAAAATAAAATAATAAAATATAAAATATAAAATATAAAATATAATAATAATAAAATAAAATAAAATAAAATAAAAGTGAACAATTTATTGACTCAGTTGTCAGCATGAAGGGTTCATGGTGGGATCCTTGAGGTGCCCTGTGCAGGACCAGAAGCTGGGCTCAATGATCCTTGTGAATCCCTTCCAACCCAAGGTATTCCATGATTTTTAAACATCCTGGGCACCTATTTGACAAAATCAAGAGGGGACAAGGCAGCATCCACACTGAGAACTCCAATTGCTGTTAGTTCCTGTTTTCAGCAGACCTGGCCTCTGGCACTCACTCCAACCTTTGGCATTCCTTCAGTGTTATTTTCTTTAGCTCGAGTAAATTCCTGTTTTCCGTGTCCCACTGCCCAAACCCCATGAAGTTTGCTGTGTTCTATTAATTTGGATTGTCGCTAGAAAGCAACACTTGTATTTTACACTGTTTTTAACAGATTTTTTTCAAAAATAAACAGCAAAACAGTGTCATTTTCTATTTTTTCTCCCAAAGCTGATGGAAAGCAAGAGGGTGCCTTTCTTTGACTCATCATGAGGATGTGCTCACAGCCAAGAGATAAGCTGAGCTTAGATCAGGCCCTTGGTGAGCCCGGCTTACTCATGCAGAGCGTTTGTAACACGTTTAACAGCAATAGAAAGCACGAGGCCTGCAGCAGTGCTGGATTAGCAGGGACCTGGAACAAGATATTAATTATTTAGAGCTACATTCGGAGAAATAAAGTCCTCTACCCTCTGGGACCACCCTCCCTTCTCCCTCAACTTGCCATCAATTTATTCCTGAGATTTATTCAGAGCATGTTTCTCCTTGCCCAACACTGCTTTAAGCTGAGGGAAAGTGCATTGCTGAAAGCAGTGGAATTAAATTGGCCATACAGAGATGTGACTAAGAGATGAAACAGGCTCAGCAATGTCTATAAATTTATATAAACCCTGAAGTTTTGTGATTATTATGTATGAATCTTTATTTTTCTGTGGAAAACTAAAAATCACTGGGATACTTTCTGAAAAAGGTTTATTACACCTTCGGATTAAGCTCCCTTTTATTTTTCCCATATTTATTTATTCTTCCCTTTCCACCCTGTCACTGGATCCCATGAGAAGAACTCAGCACCCCTTCAGATCAATGACAGATATAGAGGACCTGACACAAGATATGGTTTTGGGCTTTTTTTTCAAGTAAAAGGATCATAATGAAGATTAAATTCTGCCCCAAATCTTCAGTCCCCATTCTAGCTCCAGGGAGAGACTTCAGGCTGCTCTGGTGAATCTGGGCTTTCTTCCTTTGATCTCATCATTTCTACAATCATCTACTAATTTTAAGGCACTTTTTAGTCATTTTACAGGTAAAATCTTGAAAAAAAATAGTCTCTTTTGGACCCTTGATAGGATAAAATTCAGACTCTTGTCTTGTAAGTGAGGAACACCAAACCTTCCAGCTCCAAGTGCTCTCTGACCTGCAATTGTGGCTACAAATCTCCCAACATTGTCCCCCCACATCTCCTGGGCTCCATTACCCTGAGTTTACCAGCACAAAATCTGGGACTGTGAGAGCTGGTGCCTGAATTAGGGTTTCTTCCGTGTCCTCGTCTGCGGGAGCATCTGGCGCTGATTTCTCTTTGCACATGGCTCGTTGCCTGAATGAGATTTATTGTGATTTATGGAAACACAGCAGGCAGAGCCTTTGCCAGCTACACAGGGAAACGGCTCATCAGCTTTCCTCCAGGAAAACAGACCCAGGGGAGGCCTGGAATCTCCTCACTTCCAGCTTTAAGGTTTGCAGACAATTTGGGCCAGAGAGTGACGGCACCTGTACCGGGCAAAACCCAATTTAGCAGAAAGTCTGGGCTTGCTGGTGAGTGGGGAGCAGTCAACGCATCCATCCGGAGCAGATGGGGAGGATGGATTTGGCATTAATGGACTGGACTTGGATGCACAAGTCTGGGTTGTGTCTAGAGAGGGATTAATATTTAGCTCATCTCTCCTTGGGGGTGAAGGATGTACTTGAGGTGTCTCCGTGTGGGTTTTGGTGCCACAATTCTGATTTTAAGCAAATTGTTTTGTTCCTGAGGGTCTCAGTTTGCTCGTCAGTTTCACATCAAGGAGCAGGGGCTGCTCTCAAACCCAGGGAATTCTGAGATTCCTAGAAACTTCCATGGACTGAAATCTTAAACCAAAAAGAACTATCAGGGGACAACACAATGTTCCAAAATTTTAAATCAAGGATCACAATCAAAAGAAAATAAAGCAAAAGGAAAATGAAAGTGGAGATGATACTGATCTCCAGGAAATAACTCCATGCATCATCATTCCCTCCTCCCCTCTTCCCATTCCTGCTACAGCTGCAGCCATGGAGATTTATAGATGCACAGATTCTAATTTGCTTTATGTTTTGTCTGGAGGAAGACACAGCTGTAGAGAGCTACTTTGTCAGGAAAAATGTCACATTGCACTCAATTGCCTGATAAAGAATGACAAGTCAGAAACAATATTATTATCGCGTTTAACTTTTGCCTCCCCCCCCATATATAATTTAAATTTTATTAAGTTTGGGTTTAAAGGGAAGAAAGTTGCTATGAGATTCTCAGTAATGATTTTCCACCTGAAAAACCACCCAGTGAAATGCTGCCACCTCCTCACACTTTCTCTTCACATTTTAAGGCAATAATCGGAGTTGACTCCTTTCTTACTGAAACATCTGCTTTGTGCTTCCATGGGTGACATGAAAAACACATAGAAATTAATTTGGGCAGTAATTAGTTGATTAATGGGTTTAGCAAATGGAACTAAACTCTCCTGGAGTTTGGGAGCCAGGCTGGGGCTGTTCAGCCTGGAAAAAGTTCCAGGGAGGCCTCAGAGCTTCTTCCAGTGCCTAAAGGGGCTCCAAGAGAGCTGGAGAGGGACTTAGGACAAGGGATGGAGTGACAGGACACAGGGAATGGCTTTAAGATGAAAGAGAGAAGGTTTAGGTGGGATTTGGGAAGAATTCTTCCCTGTGAGGGTGGTGAGGCCCTGGCACAGCCTGCCCAGAGAGGTTGTGGAGTCCCCATCCCTGGAAGTGTCCAAGAGAAGGTTGGACAGGGCTTGGAGCAACCTGGGCTAGTGGAAGGTGTCCTGCCTATGGCATGGGGTGGAATTTTGTGAGCTTAGAAGTTTCTTCCAACCCAAACCACTCTGGATTCCATTCCATGATTTCTGGAGCTGGGAGGAAGCACTGGGTGTGACCTTGGTTTGTGTCAGCACCCGAAATCCCTGGGAAGGGAATTAGGACTTTTAACAAAATCCCTGTCTGGAAGCAGTCACTTCCTTTAGAAAAGGGGGAAAGAGGAACCAAGAAAACCCCTGTCGCTGTGATGCATAGAATGAAGAGAAAAAGCTCTGAATTCCAGAAAATTAGAAGGTCTTATTTTTAACAATCCATTTCCTTTTTATAGGGTCTTTCACTAACAGCTACTTGATTGGTTAAATGACACAACACCTCTCTACCACCCTTGGATGAGATAGAGAGAGCATGTTTTAAAAACACACACCAGAAAATAACAAACTATAGTGAAAACCAGCACCTGTTATTTTGAGAATTAGAGATGTCCACAAAACTTTTATCAATCTTTTCCTGAGAATGTGAAATATTTACAAAACTGTTCTCTTTAAACGTAAAGAGAAAATTTCCTTGGGAAAATTTTTCCTTGGGAAAATTCAGGCCTGGGGCTGGATGTCTCTAAGATTCACTAAATGTCAGCCCCACAAAGCCCCACATAATCTCCATTTAATTCTGTGTGAAGTTCCCCCATGAAACCGCACCCTTTTTTTCAGCTGTGTTGCCATCAGAATATCTGGATTCAAATTAGAGGATTTCAAGGTTCAACAAAACCATCTCCTGTCACCTCTCATGCCAGCAATGGTCAGGTTGTACCTGTCCATCCTTCTGCTTCAGCCTGTGGATTTACAACGATCTGGTTTGGGAGCAAATAAAACACAAGGTTCCAAGCTCACAATCATCCTTGGATCAAAAGAAACACCTTAAAATTTCTGGAAGAGTATTTCAATATTTTATGAACTTTAAGAATCTGTTGCTCCTTTTTCAGCTCTTGGTGTCTGCGCAGAATCACTGTTGTGTTTTGTAGGATATTGGGTCGGGGAATCTGAATCTCTCTGGCTGCTGGGAGAGATGTCCTGGGAAATAGGGACTTTGTGCATGTACTTTTTATACTTTTCCTTTTGAATCTGTGATTCTGTGATATTTTTTTATCTGTCCAGGAAAAGAGTGAGTTGTTTTCAGTCCTGGAGTTCTTCACATTTTTCTTCTTTTCCTGTTGTTTTCTTGAGTCCTGATATGTTTTCAGTCCCACCAATAAGGGTAAGATCCTGTTTAAGTGAAATCCTTTTTTCTTCTTGTTGATTCACTTGCAACTGACCACTCTCCAGCCATGAGGAACATCTCAGTACCACAAAAAAAGGATGTGAAGAAATTATTATAATGCCAACGAGGTGAGGATCAGTCTCTTTTCCCTGGTAACAAGCGACAAGATGAGAGGAAATGGCCTCAGGTTGCAGCAGGGTAGGTTTAATTCAGATATTAGGAAGGTTTCTTTACTGTGAGAGTTAGAAAAATCCCCTTTTCTCAGTTCTCCTTGTTTCTGCTGTTGATACACCAAATTCCAGGATCAAGTGGTTGCAAAAAGTAAATTGGGAGGAGGAAATGCTTGTTATCCTGGCTACTTTCATCAATGAATTTATGCAACACCCTCAATAAAAATACTAGAAAGAGTTTTAATTTGGGTTTTAGTTCCTCGGAAATTCGGAGAAGAAGCTGACTCTCCCCTTGTTTGGACAAGCTGATAAATTACAGTCCAAACCCAGAGGGCTTTAGTTCCCTGGAATCCCATCCTCTCCAAGATTTTTCCAATACCATCACTGATTCCTCTGGTACCCAGAGGTCCATTCCTTTTCACAACTCCTTATCAGACATGGTCCAGCAACAATTCCAGCCCACATTTTGTGCCATGAACCAATTCCAGCATTCAGATTTCATTAATACTTGGTGCTGCTGGGTTGTTTCCAAGAGAGGAGCATGGAAAAGTGTTTTTCCCAGTAGGAAGACAAGATTTTCTCCTTGACAGCTTTGTAATTCTTTTTTTCTTTAATTCTTTTATATTGGAGTTTTCATTGTTGTCTTTGTTTTGCTTGGTTTTGATATTATTATTATTATTATTATTATTATTATTATTATTATTATTATTACACTTCCATGAAAGCACAAACAAGAAGCCAGGACATGGATCAGCTGTGAAACCAGAGAATTGAGTGGTGACAGACCCTTCTCCCCTGCATCTCTTCCTCACTTTCTCCTCTTGGGATCCTATAATTTTTTCCAGTGACATCTTCTTGGGAGTTTTTCTCCCCCTGCCAACCTGAATTAGGCAACTCAAATGGAGGTGAGAAGAAAGCCAGGTAATCTTGATGTCAAGTCAGAGCTGATGGAGTTCCACTCTGGGGCCAAGAAACATCTGGAATTCCCACTGCAGAGAGGATTTTGCGCAGGGAATTGCAAAAGTTTGGAGCTGGCTGAGCTTCTCTCTTCACTGCCCTGGGCAGATCTGCTGCAGGGTCTGAAACAAAACCTTTGGTTTGCCTTCATTTTTGTACGGAATCTTAAAATCATTTAGGCTGGAAAAGACCTCTAAGATGGTTGAATCCAGCTGTTAACCCAGCATATCCCTAAACCACATCCCTAAGTTCTAAGTAAGGACAAAAGGGTGTCATTAACTCCTGCACCCAGGAATTGTCTCCAGTTTATCTCTGGAGCACCAGAAGCAGCTGGAGGAGCTGTGAGGGCTCAGCCTAGAGAAAAGGAGGCTCAAGGAGAACCTTCTGGCTCTTCACAACTCCCTGACAGGAGGGGACAGCCAGGTGGGATCAGGCTCTGCTCTCAGGGAACTGGGACAGGACAAGAGGAAACAGCCTCAAGTTGCACCAAGGGTTGTTTAATTGGATATTAATAAAAAACTCTCCACTGAAAGGATGGAGTCACTATCCCTGGAAACATTTAAAAAAACCCATGGAGATGTGGCATTTAGGGGCGTGTTTTAATCATGTTCTTGGCAGTTGTTGGACTTGATGGCCTCAGAGATCTTTTCCAACCTTAATGACTCTAATATTCCATGATCTTTTGCTTCCACAGGACCACATTTTCCTTTAGCTGTCCTGATGCCATGCAGGTCCCTCAACACCTCTCCTGTACCGAGGCTCAACCTCCTCTTCAATCTTTGCATCATTCACACATTTTCCCATCAATAAATTCATATTTGCCTCGAGAAACCTGCAGAAAATAACCTCAGGTTTGGGAGCAATCCCTGCAGAACCTGCTGGGATACTTTCTGCCTTTTCCATTCATTTCCATTATCCATGGGCAGCTACCCGAAATCTGCATTTTAGGTGGGTTTTAATCTATTTTTTTACTCATTAGTCACAACATGAGTGTGAGAAGTCACTTGTTCACAAAGGTTAGAGGGGATTGTTTGAGAAAAATACTTAGGTAAAATCCCCTGGATAATGGGTTGGAACATTTAATTCAGCTGTGGGAATATCAGTCAAGGGAAATGCCTGTGGGAAATAACAGGAATACATAATAGCTGACATTTCCATTGCTGCAGGAATTGTTCACAATTACTATACAACTCCATTCGTTTTCCTAGGGAAATTTTTCTTTCTTGAAGCTGGAGATTAACACCTTTGTATTGGGGCTTTCCATGTGTCCATGGAAATTTATTTTGCAGGATGCTGTGGCAGGAACCAAACCACATTCTGGTTTTTTAGATTCACGGCAGGATAATTTTGGAAAGAGCCAAACTGGAATAAAATCACTTATTGTGGGTCTTACTAATGGTGTAGCCATGAAAATGTGGGGTTGGAGAATCCGTTTCACAACCTGCAGAGCTCTAACCACAGAGTACGACTATTTTGTGGGAAAACGTGGATATTTTAACCTCCATCCCAGGACATTGTCACCACAGCACTTTGCTGGGCTTCATTTCCCTGCCTGGAGTAATGTCATGGTTTTCAGTCTCAATTTTTAGTGCTGAAAATAAAGATAAACCTATTTATAATTTTTTAATTTTTTTTTTTATTAATAGAAGAGCAGTTGCTCTTTTCCCAAGTTAATGGTAGCAATCAATAAGCAAAAGAAAATTTTTCCCTGTTTCGGAAGTTTGCAGAATTATTGAGGATTTTTTCTTCTCTGTTTTTCCCAGGAGTGGGAGGCTGCCCTGGCTGAAGCATCCAGGATTTATGGTTGTATTTTTTGATCTGGATTTTGGGGCATTATGAGTTGAAGCTCTTTCCTTCTTTCCCCTTTGACAAGTTTGAATTACCACAAGCAAATCCAGCCTCCACAGTGGCTCCTGAAAAACTTTTCCTCAAGCATTACAGACCCAGTTTCCTTGGATTAATTGGACCAAGGGTGAAGAACTTGCACCTCCCACAATCTGGGCACTGGATCCTTTTTTGTTTCTCCTCCTTCCTGAAGAAGATTCCCACTCAGATCTTCTTTCTCTTGTCTTTGTGACACCAGAGGTGGGTGACCCCAGCCCCTCCAAAGAGGCTGCTCTCCATTCCTTGGAAAATTGCTCAAGTTGCCTCTGTCTTATACATTTTGGACTCTGGAGCCCAAAAGGACAAAGATGCCTCTCCAAAAGTTTTGTGTCTGTTGCCACATCTGCCCATTCTCCATTCACTCTCCAGGTATTTCCTGTTGAATATTCCTGGAAGCAGGAGCTCCAATATCATGCAGAACCACGGTGCAACCAATTGCATGAACAACAAAATTCTCCAGTGAGAAAGGAGAAGGTCTTAGCTTCTCATCCCTGGAAAAGTCAAAAAAAGGACATAGAGTTTCCAGACTTCTGAATTAAGATGTGGGCAGGTGAACAAAGCCTATCTCAGTTGCAGTCAAACTTCTCTCTGTCCTAAAGAGCTTTTTTTCTCTTGGCAGATGCCTACAAACAGATTCGTGAAGCCCAAGAGAGATTTGTCTCTCTCACGGAGACTAAAATGTTCTCTTTTCTGTTAGTTCCTGATTGTAGAGTTGCCTTTTACTTTTTTCACTTGAAAATGATAGGATTTTTAATATAAAAATCTATTCAAAAGGAGATAAAAGATGCCATGAGATATAGAACTGGTTTTAACTGCCACCAATCCAACTGAATAACTGGAGATGTCCTATCAAGGGCACGTGACCCTTGTATGAAATGTGGTGCAAAGATGACAAGGTCTTGTGTCCTGGCTGGAAAATAAAGGGACCACAAAGCGTCAGGAAAGCCCATGAGAGTCTGAGACTTTAATTTTTATTTCTGTTTGCACATTCCTCTTAGGAATATGGAAAAAGGCATAACTTTTAAATTAATCTCAGTGTCCTGGACCAGTACAGAGGGCCTGTTCTTCATTGCAAAACTAGGACAGGAAAAGTAGCCGTGAGGGAAAATGCAATTTGATTCCAAATATTGGTGTCTGCAAAATTTGGGATTTAGTCAGGACCTAGTCTAAGTAACTTCTAACTGATCACTTATAGGGGAACTTTTAGCTGCCGTGAGAAGAAGAAAACATCTCTCCAAATGTTGGAGAGAATAGTGGAGAAAAATCACATCAGACTTGCCCAAAAGCCTCTTTCCCAGTCTGCAAACTCCAGGGATGCAAATAATCTCTCAGCCTCCATGAATGTTTCACTGAAAGAGTGAGGAATTTGGGATGTTCGTGACAATGAAATGTCAATGATGATGTTAAAAGGGGAAAAAAAATGTTCCCCATGGATGCTTGGAGAAGGCAGCTGCAATGGATCTGAGGAGCTTGGCTCTGTCTGCACAGGAATTTTTCCCCTCTGCATAACTCCTTTGTTTTTTATCATTTTTCCCTTCTGGACGAACTGCAGAGGCAGATCCTGAAAAGTCAGGAGATATCAAGACCCTGTGGGCTTTTCTTACGCCACTTTTAATTGCCAAACTCGCTGTCAATCCCAGGTTTTATGGCTACTCCAAGGTAAGACAATGGCTCCTAGGAGAGCACCAGGGGTCACAATTGTCACCCTGCAGACCCTCAGTGCCCAGAGGCTGATGGAGAAACCAAAATAGGAAAATGACACCTCAGTGAATCATTAACTGTGGATGCTGTTAGTGCTGCTGGAGGGGAAGAGCTGGAAAATAGAGAAAGTTGGAAAATGTAGGAGCTCTGGAGAGCAACTTTGAAACTGGAGCAGAATCTCTTGCAGCTGAAGGTCTCACTGGGAAGAGATGCCTTGGCATGGTCCTGATTCCTTGATCCTGTTTCTCCTGCTCTGCCAGAACTTCTCAGCCCTCTGTGGCCACCAGAGCAACCTGCTTAAGGACTTGCAAGCCTACAGAGATCATCCATCCCATCCCATCCCATCCCATCCCATCCCATCCCATCCCATCCCATCCCATCCCATCCCATCCCATCCCACAGACAGAAGAATCCCATGGATGGGTGAATCCATGAATGGTGATGAAGCACCTGTCAAAAACCACAAAAACAACTGAATTTGTATTTTCCTACATTTATGTTGAGGTGTGCTGCCCTCAGGCTCAGGGATACTCCAAACCAGAGTCTTGCAGTTATTCCTGCTGGAGCTGCCCTGCGCATGGAATCATGGAATGGTTTGGGCTGGAGAAGACTTCCAAGATCATCTCATTCCAACCCCTGCCATGGGCAGGGACACCTTCCACTATCCCAGGTTCCTCCAAGCCCCGTCCAACCTGGCCTTGGACACTTCCAGGGCTGGGGCAACCACAGCTTCTCTGGGCAACCTGTGCCAGGGCCTCACCACCCTCCTAGGAAAGAATTTTTTCCCAACATCCCACCTAAATCTACTCTCTTTCAGACCCAGAGCCATTCCCCCTTGTCCTGTCACTGCACATCCTCATAAAAGATTCCTTCCAACCCAAAGCATTCTATGATTCTATGATCAGTTTATTAACATCTGTTAATTAAGTGGCAGTAGGTGAACGTCACATTCAAGACTGGTATCAGCAATACAACAGATAAATTGCAATATGAGACATATAAAATATGAGACATAATAAAATGTCAACAAACACTCAAAGATTTCCAAACACCCTTCTTTAATTATTGCTGAGAGCTACTCAGTGCACACATTGAGCTGGGAGTGAACACTTCAGCTCCTTCACAGAACCTATGGATTGAAGGGAATCTGGATTTGTTCTTTCTCCTCCATCATCCTGCAGAAGATGTGGCTGCTAAAATTAATGCATTTATAAATTATCATGTAATTCCATAAAACCGCTGTGTTTTAACCCCAGAGATGCTCAGTCATCCCCCCAGTGAATGGAGGAGAGAATTGAAAGGATAAAAGTGACAAAACTCATGAGCCGAGATAAAATCAGTTTAATAATTTCTCCAATAAAGTCCAGTTTTATGGGTGTGCAGCTCTGCCTCCAACCGCCCCCTTTTGCACACTCTGATAAAACCAGGCTGTTAAAAAGTAAAATAAAAGAGATTACTTCCAAATTAGATAATAAAGCTGGGGCCAAGCAGGTCATTAGTTGCTGTGAATTTTTTATGGCTGTGCCATTGAGCAAGGTGGGAAGGGAAACAGGAGCATTTTGCTGGGGGATTGGTCTCTCCTTGGATTTAACAGAACAGAGAGTTAGTAAGTAATCCAAAGTTAGTAAGTAATCCTGCTGAAGTAATCCAAAACAAAAACAGGATCAGTCACAAATCTTTCCAAAACCCTTCTGCTGATTGCAAGTAAGACCTAGGGCAGTAAGAGCTCAAACTTTGGTGGTTTCCAGCTTGTATTACAAATTCAGGTTGTATATAAAAGGTGCATCAATTGTTTTTCGTCTCTTTCTTTGCTCTTGTTCAGGTGATAAAGTGGAGTAATGAAGGCAGGATAAAAACTCCCTTGGGTTAAATGACCCCAAAACAATCAACTCCTTTTGTTGAAATAAACTTTCAGCTTGGGTTGAGTGAAGCAGTTACTCAACCAGCATCAAAAGCTTTTTGCCTCTTAATGGTTTGTTGTTCGGGGCTAAATTTCTAAATTAAATATTGTCTGTGAGCAAAGAAAAAGGACCTCATCCCTAGAGAAATCCTTCTTTTCCACTGAGGAATTCAGCTGTTAAATGGACCTGAATTGTTTCAGTCCAACAGTTCTGAACAGCAAAAATACTTCAGCTCATTTTTTTTCTCTTTTTTTCTGCATTAATGCCAGTTCCCTGGGGTTTTTTGGGACTTATTCTATTACTCCTCTGCTGCTATCTGTGGAGCTGCTCATGGCACAGTTTCTCTGTGTAGATAAACGTAGTGTAAAATCTACAGTAACAATGGACAGGAGGTAAATGCCATAATTCCTATGCACACACTTCAACTGGACAAGGGGGAATAGCCTCAAGTTTCTCCAGGGACAGTTCAGGCTGGATATCCTGAAAAAATTTTTCATTGAAAGAATGGTTAAGAACTGGAACAGGCTGTCCAGGGAAATGCTGGAGTCACCATCTCTGGAAGTGCTCTAAAAATGAGTAGATCTGTCACTTTACCACATGGCTTAGTGAACATGGTGGTGCTCAGTGGAGGTTGGACTGGATGACCCTGGAGGTCTTTTCCAACCTTAATGGATCTACAATTCTGTGGTTTTTATTTAGAAGCAGATGTACATGGTCCTGGCTGGGCCTGTGCCAGCTGTGAAGGGAGGGAATGTGGGTACGGATTGCACGGTGCTAAGTTAAAGAAGAATTAAAGAGAAATGTTCCACTCAACTCTTTTTCCATATGTGAGAAATGAAGCCCACACCTCAGTTAAAATTTAAAGAAAATTTAATGAGGGACAACAGGGGACAAAGTCAATAAAGCAAAAGGAAGAGTGCTGAGTGCTTAGCCACAGCCAGAGGCTCACCAGCCAACACAGCAACACCCCTTATATGCCTTGGGTATTGCATCGGTCAATTACATATTCATAAACGGTCATACGAAAACATTTTAACAGAATTCCTCCTTCCCCCTGCCTTTTTGGAGCATGTGCAGTGGTCCTAGTTGTGGTCATCTTTTACTTTTTAATAAATTCAGTAGGTTTCGATTCCTTCATTGGTTAAATGTTAACATTACAACAATTCTTCACCAACACTGGTAGCACAACACAACATTCGCATTAAAAGAACTCCAAACTTTAGCAAAACTTCTCTTACAAAAGCCAACATTATAAAACACATACTTTTCACTCTAACGATTGTGAGAGCCAACACCATATTTATCACACATAGAATCCCAGAATACTTTGGGTCGAAAAGGACCTTAAAGACCACCTCATTCCATCCCCTGACATGGGACACCTTCCACTATCCCAGGTTGCTCCAAGCTCCATCCAACCTGGCCGTGGGTACTTCCAGGGATGGGGCAGCCTCAACTTCTCTGGGAAACCTGTAACAGGGCCTCACCACCTTCCCAGGGTGGAATTTCTTCCCAATATCCCATTTCACCACATAAAAGAAACCAATTACAGACCCTAGTAGTCCATGCAGATAAGAGAGGACAGATGGGCTTGCTCTGTTTCACTCCTGATATATTGTCTCCATATTTTGACCTTGTTTTTCACTTTCAAACTTCCACCACCGTTATGAAAGTTCTGCTTTGCTTCTCATGACGATGGACACTGTAAGCTATGAGTCATAGCCAGTGTTCAGCCAGGAGAAAATACAAAATCCACATCCAAACAGAAATGTGGAACTGGGGACAGATCTGGTTGTTTCCCTCCTCCCAAAGTGGATGAGCAAACCCAGAACTCCTAAGGATTCACCCAGCCCTCAGATGATGTGATCCATATTACTTCACTCCCACCAAGAGAGGCTTTTTTGCAAGGAGCAGGGTTGAAATAAAGAAGGTTGAGGTACCCAAAACTCTTCTGATCTCTCTCTAACTCACAGATCCTGGTTGTTCGTCACCACACAGACTTCAGGGAACTGTTCAGTGAGGTATCACTTAGGCCTGTGGTGTTCTGAGAGGACCATGTTATCTACCCTAACCAGGAGCCTGCAGTGAATTAGATCGTTAGGCAGAGATGGATTTGACACATAAAAAACTCATATCTCACATCATTAACGTTCAAATTGCTTTCTACATTTTATTTCTCTAAATAAAATGATTTGGAAGCCCGCAACAATAGGGATTGGTGGCACTGAAGTCTCACCATGAATGATTTCAGGAGATAAAACATGAGAGGAAGGATCGGACATGTTTTGAATATCTCCAAATATTAAAATATCTCATTTTATAATCTGCCATTTCTTTTTTATTTCTCTGAGTGAGCAAACCCGGATCTCAGACATAATGTTATCCTGAGAGTGTAATTGCTCTGGGAAGTACTTGGTCCCTGTAGTGATAAGAAAAATAGTTGGAGGTTTGGATGAAGGAAACCTGAGGAGGTGGGATGATGCAACCCTGTAGCCTTGAGTCCTAACAGAGTTTTTTCATCTCCAAATTAAGTTTATTTCATTCCTTCCTCTGCTTCTTCAGCATTAGCTCTTCAAAATGCTGCTGGATTGCCTAAACTATAAAAAACTCTGAATTTTGAGTGCCCACCCTGAGCTGTGCAAACCTTGTTGAACAAAGATATTCCAGTAAACTCCAGCATGAGTCCTTGGGTTCAATTGCAGAATCTGTCTCAACTAAACATGGCACCAACAGTCTTCAGGTCAGTTGGATTTGAGCTCAGATTCACACTCCCTACTTTATCTGAGTGTCCAAAGATTGTTTTCATGGCAATTCAGCCATGATTATTCAAGGGTGGATCGGACTGGGTAACCTCCCCATCTGGACCAGCAGATGAAGGTTTGAGGGACATCCTGAGGTCTAGAAGACCCGTATCAGGCAACCAAATTGCCCTTCAAACAGAAGGTGTTCCAGACTGATGTGAAGGAGGTAATTTTTGCAAGAGATTCAAGAAACAGTGGCTGAAAGTGGAAATAAGAGCAAAAACAAAGTGGAAATTCTTTACAGATAATATAATTAGCTGTCAGATGCGGCTGCCACGAGAGGAAGGAAAATTTCAGCTTAGAAATGCCTCAAAAAAGAACAGGTTTTAAAAATTTCATCTTCTGTTCTTATCTACTGTTCTAGAAAAGAGACAGAAAATATTGAAACGATTTTTGCAGAAAGATGGACTTGATAATCAATAATGCTCTGTCAGAGGATCATGGAGTCACAGAAGGGTTTGGGTTGGCAGGGACCTTAAAGGTCATCTATTTCCATGTCCCTGCCATGGGCAGGGCCATCTTCCACTTGACCAAGTTGAAATACCCATATTTCCTGATTACTTCAGTGTGAACCACTCAAAATCAAATCTTTCTGCATGACTTCAGACCAGAATTCAATGGGACATCAGGGATGGCAGCAGGTCCTCCATGGGCTTCCTCACAACATAAAATTCCTCTTACATTTTCCTTCAGAATCATTTAGGCTGGAAAAGACCTCCAAGATCATTGAATCCAACCTGTGACTCATCTCCACCTCATCACCCAGCCCAGCGTGCTGAGCGTCACATCCTCGGGCACCTCCAGGGATGGGGACTTTGCCACCTCCCTGGGCAGCCCCTTCCAATGCCTGACCACCCTTTCCGTGAAGAAATTCTTCCTAATTCCCAGCCTTGTTGCAAAAAATTCATGCTAAAAACCATGGCCTTGCAATTATTAACCAAACCACACTGGCATTTGAGTGCCAACTTGGAAATAATGACACGGTAGCAGAACATCATGGAAATTTTCTGCATGGAAATTCCTGAGGCAGCTGAGGCCCTGAGGACTGAAACAGTGCAATTGTCAGAAGGTCGATATTCCCCCAGAATTACCCCCTGCTCAGAGTGAAAACAGCCAGGCAGTTAGACTGGAAGGGAATTCAGGATGTCAAGGAAATCTGAGGTTTATTTGGAAGCAAGGGTGGATTTCCTGAGCAGTTGGAGAAACTGAAATACACCTGCTCATTTTGTAATTCCAGAGGGAAAATGCTGCTGGTCATGAGGCAAAGAGTTTCCTTTAGGGATCAAAGAATCTCAGGATGGTTTGGGTTGGAAAAGACTTGAAGATCTTCTTATTCCAATCCCCCTGCCATGGGCAGGGACATCTTCTACCAGATCAGGTTATTCCAATCCTCATCTAACCTGGCCTTGAGCATTTCCATGGATGGAACACGTGATGTACTTGAGAGACACATTTGGTTTGGTTTCCACCAGACATGGAAACTGGGAAGACCTTCTAGAACCAAGACTGAAAGGCTCAGGAGTGAAGATTCATGAACATGAAATTGTGGTAGTTGTCAAGCTTTGCTACTCAAACTTCCAAGCGTTCTAATCCTCACAGAATCATACACAGTTTGCAATAATACTTTAATATTCATTGATGACAATAAAGATCCCTTGATCTGCATATTGAAGGCCAGAGGGGAATGTTTAGGCATTTATTAAGCATGGATGAATATTATTTTAAGGTATTATGGAGAATATTTCTATAGCTGCTCACAGAGTCTTTTCTAGCTCCGATTGTTTTCCAGTTAATTGTCCCTTGTTAGTCAGGCTCCGTTGCTGTTTTCATGGTTAAAAGGAAGCAGAATTTAACACTGGCTGGCTGTTAAACCTCTGAGAGCTTTTTTAATTCCAGCACTTGGTCATCCAGGCACGTTCAGCAGGATCTCAGCTTTTTATTTTGGGAAACATCTCACTGGGAAGGGAAGAGATTGTCTTGCTTCCCTCCTGGTATCCCTTACTCTGAGAGTGGGATCATGGCCTGTGCTGACTCATCTGAGAGAAAAAGAAAAAAAGAAAAAAAGAAAAAAAAAAATAGAAAAGAGTAAGAAGTAATGCTTCTGGTAACAGGTCCTGACTCCTGGGGAATTTTTTTGTGGATTTGGATCAGTGGCAGCCCATTCATCATTGTCCCTCAGAGAATTATTGCAGACAACAGGAGATTGGGGCTGCCCTGCTGGGAATAAAGCCATACCCAGCTTTATGACAGGGTTTTCCAATAGAAATCTCAGCCTGGTGAAAGGGCACGGGTAAGGAGACAGGAGCACAGAGCAGACTATTCAGCAGCTGTGTGCACTGGGGGGTTTTCAGGGATCTGGCAGTTTTCCCCCTCTGGGAGATTCTTTTTTTTTTTTTCCTC
The DNA here is from genome assembly GCA_013397155.1 of Irena cyanogastra. NCBI lineage: Eukaryota > Metazoa > Chordata > Aves > Passeriformes > Irenidae > Irena > Irena cyanogastra. The sequence continues at coordinate 93,327 of VWZV01007388.1, forward strand.
AGGGAAGCAAAACCCATTGAAAAACTAGGAAAAGCCCCATGGAAGCCATCAAGCTTGTCAGGGAGCTGGAGCACAAGCACAGAAAATGGGTGAAGGCGTGGACCTGTTGGAATGAGTCCAGAGGAGGCCACAAAGATCTGAGGACTGGAGCCCCTCTGCTCTGCAGCCAGGCTGAGGGAGATAGGAGTGTTCACCTGGAGAAGAGAAGGTTTCAGGGAGACCTCAGAGCCCCTTCCAGTGCCTAAAGAGGCTCCAAGAGATCTGGAAAGGGATTTTGGACAAGGGATGGAGTGGTAGGACAAGGGGGAATGGCTTCCCACTGCCAGAGGGCAGGGATAAATGGGACATTGGGAAGAAATTCTTCTCTATGTGGGTGGTGAGGCCCTGGCAGATGTTGCCCAGAGAAGCTGTGGCTGCCCCAGCCCTGGAAGTGTTGAAGTCCAGGTTGGATGGGGCTTGGAGCAACCTAGGACAGTGGAAGTTATCCCTGCTCATGGCAGGGGTTGGAATGAGATCATCTTGAAGATCCCTTCCAACCCAAACCATTCTGTGACTCCATGATTCCTCTGGAGCTGAACTTCATGGGACCAGAGTTTTGTCCATGGTCTCCATGGTGTCCCCAGATCCTCAGTCTTGCCCTTCTGGAAGGCATCACCAGGGCTGCGCATAAAGGAACATGTGAGGCCCCAAGGAAATGGTCACACCAAAGGTTTCCACATGGACATCATGGACTTCTCAACACATACACAAAATCTTCTAGCTGAACTCAGGAAAAAATGGTTTCTATTTGGAAAAAGGCAACAGATTCCAGAAGAATTCAATGAATAAACTTCAGCAAAAGCCAGCCTTGAATTGCCTTAAGGAGATGATAATGCCAGTTGAGGATTGTTGATGTTGATGTTTGTTGATGAATAAGAACCTTTGACATTACAGGAACTTCCTTAGGCTGCTGAGCTCTCTGGAAACTGAGCCACAGCCACAGCCCTGGCCTAGAACTCCCTTGAGAGAGCGCTGATGAATTGTACAATCCTCCACGAATTAATGCAGCTCCTGAGGAGTCCAGATAACAGCAAAGTGCTGACACAATTTATCTTTTTCTTTCAGATTCTGGGTTTCATTGCAAATATGTCTCCTCTTTATTTTAGGAGGGTTTCAAGAGACTGAGACAAAGGCAATCCCGAACTTCTTTTCGGGAAGTCATCTTGACATGAAAAAAGTATCTGCAGGCTGATCTGTAGTCCTCTTGTTCTACTAAACTGAATATTTTTGCAGTTTTTGGTGAAAAGAGAACTGATTTTGGAATAAAATTCACAGAACTTTGCTGTAACACTTAAATCAGTGGAGAGACCTCGCTTTATTATAGTTTGTGTGTGGGATACAATTCTTAATTTTCACCTTCTTTGTGCTCCAAAATACCCCAGAGCCCATTGAACCAGGCTGAAATTTTGCAATGGCAATAAAGTAAAATAATAATAAAAAAGGTGCTGTTTCAAATGATAAAATAATTAAATACAGCTAGATTTGAAGCGGCTCTGGCAAAGTGTAATAGCAAAAGGCCATTAAATGAGCTGTCCATTTATAGAAAACATAAGCTATAAAATTCATTTTTAATGGACTGTTTCCATGGAAATGTTCTTTAGGAGGGCCATTTTATAGGATATTAAGCAGCACAAGGAGTTGAGCTGAGTAGAGTGGTGGCTGTAATGCAGGGTCTATGGTTTGTAAAAAATTGAAGCTGTTAAAAGGTTTATGGCTAAGAGAGTGAGGAATAATTCAGAGCCGTTTATCACTCACCCAGCAAAATGAAGTGCTAAAGCTCAGCACACCTGAAGTGGAATCCCCTCATTAGCTCCTTACCCAAATGTCTCGGAAAGAGAGGGAAAATCTGTTCCCTGATTATGGAGGCAATAATAATTATAGGTAATTTGTACATCCTCGTTCCGTTAATTGATGGGATCTTGAGGTGTTTTTCAAATATTAATTAAATAACTCGCTCTGCACAATGAAATCACTCTGCACAATAAAATCTTGCTTTTATTTGCAGCCTGCTCCTTATGCCCAGGCCTAATGGTTGTCATTTAATGTTGGAATTTCATCAACGTGCTGCTGAGGCTGTGGTCTAGGCAGAAATCCATGGCTGAACTCCAGAGGCAACCTGCTCCGTGTTCCAGGGACTGCAAAATCCAGGTAAAAAAAAGGCTAGGAGAAAAAACCCCAGAGGCTCAGAAGGGGAGGGGTTTACCAGTGATTTTGAGGCATTTCTAGACAAAGAAGATCCCCCAGATATGTTCAGTCAATATTTATTTGCCAGTGAGTTAGAAAACTGGGATGGTTTGGGTTGGGAAGGATCACTTTGTGACACCTCAGACTGAGAAATTGTGGTTGTCCCTCCCTGGAAGTGTTCAAGGCCAGGCTGGATAGGGCTTGGAGCAACCTGGTCCAGGGGAAAGTGTCTCTGCCCATGGAGGGGTTGGAACAAGATGTTCTTGAAGGTCCCTTCCAACCCAAACCATTCCGTGATTCCATGATGGAATTCCCCCTCCATTTTAAGGCAGAAGGTGCAGAACTGGGGGAAAAAAAACCCAAACCAAACAAACAAAAACCCTCAAAAAACCAAAAAAACCCCACCTAAGTGACAGAAATGCATTTAAAATGCAGCCTGGCTACATCTGGGTCTGAGTTTACAGACAGAAATCAAATTTGGAGAAGCTTTCCATTGACTCTAGTAAGGCCCAGCCATAACAACATTTTGGAAATACTCTGAAACACTCAAATTCTGGCACAGCAGGAGCATCCCCTCCTGTTCTGTCAGAATATGGATGAGGGCAACCTCATCTGAGGGTCTGTGGATTCTTTCAGCCTCACCCACATGGGTGGGAGCTTTTCCTTTCTCCATAGCCACCAGCACATTCCTCTGACACAGCTGTCCCCACACAGCACAGCAGGAATCTAATCCAGGTGTCAAACTGCCAAGTAAAGGATCTCCTGGAAATCCACAGGGAGGCTGCATCCAAAACCACATTTATCCAGCACCTTCCTGCCTCCAGCCTGTTCCACAGGGAGCCACTGTTCTGGAAAGAGCTGTGACAAATGACCCTGCTCCTTCCTCCACGTAGCGATGGGAAGGGTTGATTTGGCAGCCACCTGGCCCTGGTTAGTGAAAGGTTCTCACCAATCACCCCGAGGGATGTTCAGACAATTCTGTGATTTTTTTTTTCTCTGTTGTTTCCCTCTCTGGCGCTCAGAGAAGCAGAAGAAAGTTGCTTTAATGGGAAGTGACAACTCACAACTGAGACCATTTCTTTCTTTCAAGGAGGGTAAACAGCCAGGAAGAGCCTTCAGGTCTGCAGATGTCCAGCCACAGGAGTTTGCTCTGATGTCACTTCTTGTCTCTTCTCTGAGGGTCGATTTGCAGAGTTCAAGTGATGCCCTGGCAACCCCCGTCCTCCCCGGACCATTCCTACCCAGCCAATTATGTCTTGAAGCTTTAATCACTTCAAATCTGGGCTTTCATGCTGCTCCAGCAGCATTTTTAACCTCTCTTTTCATCAACTCTTCAAGCATTTTGAGCACTTTAGTATACACTCAAACAAGGTTTTATTATGAAGGGTTTAAAAGAGCTTCCTTAATCTGTTTCATTTCCCTTTTTATTTAAAAATGCTACAGATTGTTTCTAGTGCTGGGGTTTGTGTCAGCTCAGTGGTTTCCCATGAATTTGCAGTTAATTCTGGATGAAAAGTTTTGGGAGAAAGCAATGAAGTCCTTTTTGGTTTATTTTTTTTTGTTTTGTGTGGGGATTCACAAGCATAAATGCAGACCAATCTCTTGCACAAATCTTCAAGAGGCATCACTCAGCTTCTAAAGCACCACAGACCCTGTGGGTGGGAAAAATTCCCCATAATAGTGGCCAACACATTGCAGCACTTCCTTTATTAACACCATTGCATTCATTCCCCTTCAATATTTGCTCTTTCTGTGGATAAATGGCATTGTTTATGGGTTTAATCTTTCTTTTTTTTAGGAGGTTGATGCTGTAGTTTGGCCAGTGAGATACAATTAAATGTCTTTTCCTCCTCTCCTTGACCCTGGCTGTGATTCCAGACAGGACGTTTAAGACCCTCATTCGTTAAAAAAAGAGGAAAAAACACTTTGCTAACCAGATTACCTCAAAATAAATAAAAGAAAAAAAATTAGAAAGTTCATTATTTTGAACCATCTTTGATGATACAGGAAGTAAAAATAATAGGAAGGGAAGAAAATGGCTTCAGAATGTGATTCTCTGGCCTGGATCCTGGATATTGAATTTGTTTGGTGGGGATAAATCAGAAAGAAACAGAAGTAAAGTATCAGGAAGGGGAGAAAATGCCTTTTGGAGAATTTATGTCTCACTGGAGAGCCAGGAATTGTGAAGGGAGAGCCACAGGTGGGGAATCAAAATGAGCCCAGGACCTGGAAAGCCAGAAAGATGTTCTGCTCATCAGAGAGATGAACTCCTAAGGGAGCAGAATTAAACACTTGGAACCACTGGGGCCATCTGTGGAATCGAAGCTGTTGCCTGGTAATGACTCCAACAGAACCAGTTTTACTTTTGGATTCTATTTTTCTTCTCATGTATGTGTTGACTTGTAACTAATGCAGCAAAAATTAGATAAAACAAACAAACAAACCCAAACAAAAACCCAACAAATAAAAACAACAAACAAGCAAACAAAACCAAACCCAAATCTAAACCATAAAAACATTAAGAACCACAACAAAACACACAAAAAACCCCCCATAAAAATATTTAGCTTATGGAAATTGCCCACTCAATATACTCTGGGCCACAGACTCCTTAAAAGGAAAGCTTAGACCTGAATAAACCCACCCAAGGCACAGGTTGCACCATCTAAAACCAGCTGAGAAGAGAAGAGTTTGTGCAATTCTGCCTCTAGGAAGGAAAATCACCTGAGGAAAGGGGAAATGGGAAGGTCAGGCTTTAGGCCATGATGCAGAAATATCCTACAGCCCTGCTTTTTCCTCAGCCTCTGTGCAAAGCCTTGGATAAAAGGTTGACAATGGAACAGGTTCAGACTAAAAGAGGAGGTAGATTGGATATTGGGAAGGAATTGTTCCCTGTGAGGGTGCTGAGGCCCTGGCACAGATTGCTCAGAGAAGCTGTGGCTGCTCCATCCTTGGAATTCTCCAAGGCCAGGTTGGAGCAAAGTGGGGGATGTGAGAGAGGCTGAAACAAATGATGGAACTGGAAATCCAGTAAGGAAAAGTGAGGCAGAACCATCCTCTTCCCTCCTTTGGCCTATAAAAGCACGGATGGCTTTGGGCCAAAGTGAGCCCCAGCACTGAGCAGACATTTAACACCCAATAAATCTCTACCTGCAGCAGGAAAAACTCCAGATTGGAAACTTTCTCCTGCTCAATTTAGCAAAGCTTTGCAGTGACCGGACTTGGAACAGCTTCAGGGCTTGCCAAGTCATTTGGCATTGTCTGCTGTCCTGTCTTTTATCTCAAGTACAGCCCTTTTTTAATAAAGGCTATAAAATATTCCTTTCTTTTTATGGCTGCACAAATATTCCTCAGCTTTCAAAAAAAAAAAAAAAACTCCCAAAAGCCTTTTCTCACAAAACCTGAGCATATGTGGGTGACTTGAAACCTCACTGTGAGAGATGATCCAGCCTTGACAGAAAGCAGAGATATTAAAAGAAAACTCTCCTTGGGCTGCCCATGCACCTAATGAGGCTTTTCAGCTTCCCTGCCCCATTTTATCTCTGCTGTCCCATTAATGTCCCTTCTTCTCCTGGTGGCTGCTCCTCACGTGCTGCCCATTAAGGACAGATTAAGCAGCGATGGATGGCAGCCTGATTCCCTGGACTCGGGTGTGAGGCACAGGAATTCATTAGGAGCAAAACTGGGTTTGGGGATAATAAACACTTCAGCAAAGTGCTCAGAGAGTTCTGTGAATCCCCACCCTTTTCTTCTGTTGGGGCTGCAAACTGTTCTTCCAGGCAGAGACATGGAGGGTAAAACTGAAAAAAAAAAATGGAATAAAAAGGACGAACAAATAAAAGGACAAACGAATAAAAGGACGAACTCAAACTATTTTATGGGTTTGAATGACAAGAAGATTAACACTGAGAGGAACTGTGAGGGGGAAGTAATGCAGTGCTCTGTTTAATGAGAAATTGGTGTTGCTGTTGTGGGACAGGGGAAATCATGGGATAGTTAAGGTCGGAAAGAACCTCCAAGTTCATCAAGTCTGACCTTTGATGGAATGCCACCAAATCCAATAAACCATGTGGCAAAGTGCCAGGTCCACTCCTTTTCCAAGCATTTCCAGGAGTGGTGACTCCACCACTCCCCTGAGGGTCCTGTTCCAACACTTACCCACTCTTCCAGTGAATAAATGCTCCCTAATATCCAACCTGAACCTTCCCTGGCTCAACTTGAGGCTGTTTCCCCTTGTCCTGTCATTTGTTCCCTGTGAGAAGAGACCACCTCCCACCTGGCTGCATCCTCCTATCAGGGGGTTGTAGGGAGTGATAAAGGCCCCCTTACTCTCTGTTTTTCCAGGTTGAACATCCCCAACTCCCTCAGCTGCTTTTCATCACTTGTGTTCCAGATCCATCTCCATATCTGGGAATTCTCACAGGAACTACAGCATGTGTGACTTCCAAAGGCCATTTCTTCTGCTCAAGTCTAGGAAAAGTCTCTCTCCAAGGAAAAATCCCATCAACTCAAAGCAGGACTAGGAAACCGTTTGCTCCACTGGGGACCAAAATGCCTTTAATTCCCATAAGGATTAGTTTGTTTTCCTGATGCTGAAGAAGAAAATTGGAGGTGTGGAAGGGATGCAACACTAATTAACCTTGCCTGGGATGGAGAATTACTGCAATTATTTCCCAACATGACTCCAAAGAGGGGAGCACTGGCTTTACACATCCTGCATCTCCACGATTACGAGCTGGAGTAGCCCTGGCATGGTGTGGGGTTATCTCACTTGTGGTGTGTGTAATGTTCCAAGAGGGAAAACCAGCTGGAGACATAGAGAGGGCACTGAGCCCTCCCTGCAGCAGGGCTGCCAGAATCCAAATTGCCTCTGCAAACCACATTCATTTTTAACCAGGGGCTCCAAGGAACAGACACGAGCCGTTCTTCAGGGAAGTCTCAGGTGGGAAAGAAAAGGAACAAGCTGTTACATTCACCCTCTGGCAAAAGTTGAAAAGTTGAGCAATGGGAAGCAGCTTCCATTGGAAGATGAGGATTTGCTCCAACCCAAAGCCTGCGCTCATTTCTCTTTCTTGTTTTCCACCACTGAAAAATGCCAGAGGGCAAATGGCAGCCAAGAGCTCCTTCCTTTATTGTACCCAGACAAAGAGGTTTCTCCATCAACAGCTTTCTCTCTGATTTATCATCAAAAAGAAAAAAGTCACAATACCCTTGGATACCAGCTCACACCAAATGAGTGGGAAGGGAGGGAATGTTCCCAGCTCCAAGGACAAGCCTTGTATGTTTGCTCAAAGCAAAGGCAGATTGGAGAGAAACCAAAGGCTTTGGAGCTGGGAATAAAGAGGGTTTGTACTGGTTCAGTCTGCTCAAACTCCTGGGACAGTTGCACATGTTATATCTTGCTGGGGAAATTTTCCATTCCTAAGGAGCAAAGCTCAAGCACAGGCTGGAGTTATCCCACACAAGCCCTTGCTGTGCATCACCTGGGCTTAGGCAATCCCCCAACCCAGAGCAAAGGCACGATGCTGATTACCCTTAAATGGCTCCATGTGAGTCCAAGTTAGTCCTAGCACTTATTTAAACCCTTGAAAACACAGGAAGAAAATATTTATTTTCCTAGGAAACGCAGCGGAACAAATTGAACTTTCCCAAGCCATATGGGTAATTCCAGTGCCTTAAGTTTTCCTCTTGTCTCTCCATTTCATTTGGCATTTTCAAAATTTTGGTTACCCTTCCCATGTTCCCTGATCTGTTTAAAGCCCAACTTCAGCATTTTTAAAGTGTCAGCTTAAAAAATATTTTTCATTGCTGGATCCACAAATATTTGATGGTGTTTAAGATCTCTCGATGGAGTTCAGGATGCAATTCTCAGGAGGAATTTCTTCATGGAAAATATTGTCAAATATTGGAATGGGCTGCCCAGGGAGGTGTTGGAGTCCCCATCCTTGGAGGTGTTTAATAAATGACTGCATGTGGAATTCACTGTCTTGTTGACAAGAAGGTGAGGGATTAGACTCAATGATCCCAGGGGTCTTTTCCAACCTTAATAATTCCATGGTTGTATGATTCTATGCTGAAATAACCACTCTGAAGGGGAGACAGATTTAAGGAGGATGGCAGAGGTCTTTGAAGAGCTGTACTGAAAATCTCCTGTTGTCTGTGAGGCTTTTCCCCCTCTCTTCTGTCATTTTCCTAAAGAGTTCTTCTCATTCTCCACTCTTTATCCTGGAATCATTTACTCTGCCTTTGCATCCTTGGTCAGCAGGGAGCCATGGCTTATCAAGCCATGACACATCAATCATTTGAGGGACTGAGGTGCAAGGCCAAAAACCAAATTCCTGTGGGAAAAAAAATCTACTTCCTTCTCCTTTGAACTGTGGGAGAAGCTGGTACAGCATTTCAAAACTCAAGTGTGGTGCACCCTATGGAAATGGCTGAAATGTTATTCAGGGGAAGTTTGAATTCGATATTAGGAAAAAGTTCTTCATGGAAAGGGTTGTCAAGCATTGGAGCAAGATGCCCAGGGAAATGGTGGACTCACCTGCCCTGGAAGTGTTCAAAAAAAGTGTGGATATGGCACTTGAGGACGTATTTTCCATCTTTTTCTATGTGGCACAGACAAATACATGCAAAATATGGGAGTTGGGAAGGATTTCAGCAGAACTGTGTCAGCTCAAGGACCTTGTGAATGCGTCAAAGGCATAAACTCCTAACCCCACTCTCTTTTTCCCTTGCAGGTGTAATTTCAATAACATCAGAATTATGAAGCTGATGAGCAAATCCATCATCTTCTCCCTGAAGTGTAGATGACAACTGTGGTTGCAACAAGCCACGTCCTGAAGGACGGTCAAGGAGCTGCTGCCGTGTTCCACATTTTCCAAACTCCAGTGCTGCCAGCAGTGGAAAGGGATTTGCATTGGTTTGACAGTTTGAGAAAATAAGGACATTAATGGTGAAGAATTCACTGCCTCCAACTCAGTCCCAGAGGATCTGCCTTGTGCACAAACCTCTCTCTATAAATTCCTTAGTTTTCGTCACCTTGTAGTGGAAATTCCAGCTTGTATTTAAGAAATGCTTTTCCTCTGAATTTCAAAAGGATGGGGAAAAAAAACCAACAGGAGAAGAATGAGCCCCACAGTCCCATCCCTGAAAAATCCAAGCAGCTTTGGAGTGAGGACATCTGCTGTGCTGGATAAACAATAAAAACAGTGCTGGGATTTGCAGAAAATGTTGGGACCTTTCCACTGAACTGATCAGGGTTTAGTATTTGGTTTAATATTCCATTGAATGTCTTATACTCCAAAAAAACACATTTATTGATTTATTAATAATTTGACTTCCTTTTCACCAGAAGGGAAAATGAGTTCAACAAGTGCTTGGGCAACACTTCAGCCACAAGTTGCGATTCTTGGGCTTGTCTGTGCAGGGCCAGGAGCTGGGCTTGATGATCCTTGCAGGTCCTTTCCAACTATGATTCCATGAAATCCTGTTTGCACAAGTTGATCACCAAACACCTTTAGGCCTCTAAACAGAGGAAAATACACAAAATGATGAGTTACAGATAAAGCAGGAAAGTATTTACTCCTTGAGGGATTTGGTTCCTCAAAATCCTATCCAGGTATCTGAACTGTTGTGGTTAAAGACCATGGAATCATGGCTTGGGTTTGAATGGACCTTTGTAAGAGCTGTAACGAGGGATGTGGGACTTCAGGAGGCTCTTTAAAATGCTGTTTATTGTATATCCAAGATGCTACAGCAGTCCAGGGTCCTGGGTGACAGAGCCTGTGCCTACAGCTGTCAGCTCCAGCTGCAGACACGCCTGGAGACCCTTTAATTTTGGTTACAATGCATTATATACTTTTCTTTGCTGAGCATCTTAATACATAACAACCAATCTATACCTTTGCTATTACCTACAGCCTATCGTAACTACTATAATTACCATATTCATGTTACTATTCTCTAATCACAAAAAGTTAGTATGTTACAGTTTAAGCTAAAAGTTGTTTTTCAGTTTTCTTGCAGTGGAAAATTCTGAGACCTTTTTTGTACTTGCAACATCAGCAGTCTTGTTTGCCTGTTGAATCTTTCTGCTTGGTAAAAGCATCTTTTTGTTTTTGGTCAGCTTATCCTGTGCTCTAAGTCATAAAACCCCCTCCTAACTAAGATACCCTTTGCCTTCTTGGTTATCCAGTAAGACTGGCTCAGCAATTCTCAATTTACACATCTATTATTCTTCTATATCAAAACTTGCTTCCATCTCTATTTCTCTCTCAGCTTCTACATTCAGAAATCTTCCTGCCAAGCATGCATATCTGTTAAACTTTCTTGTCAAACTTTCATCCTTCCCAACAGACCTTCAAGGTCATCTGATTCCAACCAGGGACACCTTCACTATCCCAGGTTGTTCCAATCCCAATCCAACCTGGCCTTGGACACTTCTCTGGACAACCTGTGCCAGGTCCTCATCACCCTCAGGGAAGAATTCCCCTCTCACATCCAATCTAAACCTGTTCCCTTTCAGTTTGAAGCCATCAGGGATTTATATAACCAGACACCACCTGATCCTCCTCAAGTCTTGAACTACTTTGGGGTCTTAAAACCCAGAGTCTTGCTGATGCTCTCAGAGAAGGGTTTTCACAGAATCACACAGAATCACCAGGTTGGAAGAGACCTTCGAGATCATCGAGTCCAACCCATTCCCCTGACACCTCAACTAAACCATGGCACCAAGTGCCACATCTAATCTTTTCTTAAACACATCCAGAGATGGTGATTCTACCACCTCCCTGGGAAGACCATTCCAGTACTTGATCACTCTTTCCGTGAAAAACTTTTTCCTAGTGTCTAACCTATATTTCCCTTGGTGCAGCTTGAGACTGTGACCTCTCGTTCTGTCAGTTGCTGCTTGGAGAAAAAGACCAACCCCTATCTCACTACAACTACCCTTCAGGAAGTTGTAGAGGGTAATAAGGTGATAAGGGTGATAAGGTCTCCTTTTCTCTCCTGAGTCTCCGTTTCTCCAGGCTAAACAACCCCAGCTCTCTCAGTCGTTCCTCACAGAGTTTGTGTTCCAAGCCCCTCACCAGCCGCGTTGCTGTCCTCTGGACACGCTCAAGCATCTCAATGTCGTTCCTATACTGAGGAGCCCAGAACTGGACACAGTACTCAAGGTTTTGGGGGATGTTATTTCAGGATACTGGCAACACTCTCATCCAATGTCTTTTGATTCCCAGTGGAAAGCTGCTCAATAAAATGTGACAGGAGTCTGTTGACTCACTTTGCACCCTCATGTGAAGATCGATGTCTGATGGATCAGTGATGCAATGGGAGAAAGATGAGAGAAAAAAGAAAACATATTAAAAAAAAAGGGAAAAGAAGAGAACGAAGTGATGAATCTCTTATGAAATTCCCCCAAGCTCCAGACAGTCAATAATTTGACATGAGCTGTGCCTAGGGCGGGCTCATTTCTTCAGACAGGATATTAAGACATGCAAGGAGGAAAAAGAGAAGCACACGCGAGTTTTGCAGATCCCATTGGGTGGTGGGGAAGTCCCAAACACATTTTTGTCTCTCTTTCCCCTTTCCCTTTGTCTCTCAGATCAGATAAACCCCTTCCTCATTAACACTGGGAATTTTTGGGTGTGATTTGCATTTGCTGCCACTCAAGAAATAAATCTGTCATGCAAACTCAGGAGAAAAGGGGCAAGGAAGACACACAGTGGCAAAATTAATTTGCACAGGAGTCTGAGCAGCAAGAAAAGTTGCCTTGGAGCTGCTCATTAGCCAGGCTGATGACAAAGGGAAAATAAAAAGAAGGTGAGTTTAAGGCATCTTTCCAGCCAAGGCACTCAAACATCCATTTCCATCTGCCCAAGATGAGCAACTTTGTATGAATTAGGCTCATGTGCACCATATGTCTCTTTATTTCCATCTTTATCCTCTTTGCAAAGCTGTTTGAAGAAAAGATGCCAGGTTGGTGCTTTAGAGGTTCAGAAAGTTCAGTGCAGGGAACCATAAAGCAACAAGCTCAAAAAAACCTCAAAAAGCCTCCTAGAACAAAATAAAAATGAAACAACCCCCCTGCCTAATCTCTCTCACTAAAGAATTTGCATAATTTGCCTCCTCTTTTGCTATTTCTACTGGCAGTACAATTGTTTCAGCAAAGCAAGAGATAATTAATTACCAATATTCACTTTAACTGAGTTTAAATAACAATTAGAAATGCATCAATTATCAGCAGACACATGGATATAAACCAGAAACCCTGGGCTGGGTAAACCAGGTCAGTGAGTCCTGAGTGTGGAGCCCAAAGGCAGGAGCAGCTGTTTCCAAGCTATAAAAGACAATGTTTGTCTGCTCCTTTCCTGGAGATTTCTGTTCCTGGCTGGCATTTGGCTCGGGGGCTGCAGACGGCTGTCAGGAGGCAGCTTTGAGGCATCATCATCCCTCCACTGGGAGTTAAATAGAGCACAAACGAGCCCTTTGCACTTTATTTCTTCGCCCTGAACTTTGGAAGATAAGTCACACGTGGGCCTTCTGTGAAGTAACAAATTTTGTTCGTGGTGAGATGGAGGAATCCACACAGGAAAGTGTCCTGGAGTGAAAGAACCCACACAGAAAAGTGTCCTGAGCTTTGGGATAAAAAGTAGAAAGGAAGGTGATGGGAAAGATTTGGACATGAAGAGTCCCTGGGGAGATGAGATCTAGTCCCTTCCAAGTTTAAATGTGAGTTTTGTGCCATGAGGAGAAACAAACAGAGGAAGAAGGGGTTTCCTAAAAAAATCCACAGGTAATATTCAGATTCTGCATTTTATTGCCTTATCTTCATGAAAACTTCCCTAATTAGCTTTGGTTTTGAGAGAATCATGGAATGGCTTGGGTTGGAAAAGACCTTAAAGATCATCCAGTTCCACTCCCTGCCACGGGCAGGGACACCTCCCACTCTCCCAGGCTGATCCGAGCCCCATCCAACCTGGCCTTGGACGCTTCCAGGGATGGGGCAGCCACAGCTTCTCTGGGCAACCTGTGCCAGGGCCTCACCATCCTGAATTTCTTCCTGACATCCCATTTAAATCCACACTCGGTCGGTTTGGAGCCGTTCCCCCTTGTCTTGTCAATCCACACTCCAGTATATTTTCTCTCCACATCTTTCTTGTCAGCTCCCTTCAGGAACTGGAAGGAATTTGGGTAAGCTGAGCCTCATTTCTTGGTTCTGAATATAAAAATTTGCATTCTGATGGACTGACTTGACTCATCTTGGTCCAGTTCCCCCCAAAATTCCAATCTCTCTGTAGAATCCCTCTGCCCTACTCAGAGGCAATCATCACCTTTTAGAAATGCTGTCAGCAGTGATTTTATTCTTCTTCCCAAATCACTGACAACGATGCTGAAAACTTCTTGCAGAACCCACGTCAGCAATGATTTTCCATTGACAAGTTCTTCCTGAGATCTGTTATTTGACCACCTTTTAATTGATTTGATATTTATATTTCTCTTTTATTTTTTCCCCCTTTTAATATGACTGTTGGAAATGAATCAAACTTGTTAGAAAAGTCTCACACGGAGGCTGTTCCCACTATCACCAATCTTTTATCTCCTCAGAAACATAATCAGGCTGGCTTGACAAGGCTCCCTTCCATAAAGCACTTTGACTGACATTAATTGTGTTCTGGCCCTCTGGTTCTTTATTGATTGCATCATTTAGCTGGTTTTTTTTTTCTTTTCCCACTATTTTGTGTAGAATTGATTCTCAGGTTTAGAAACTGATAATTGCCATCACCAGCTGATAATTGCCATCACCAGTTGATAATTGCCATCTCATTTCTCCTGTCCCACCTGACATCAGTTTGAGACTTCCATGGATCTTCTTGCCTGAACTGTGGCACTCTGATGAGCTTTGTTTGTTTATTTAATAAGTTCTGGAGCTAAATGGTCTTTAAGGTCCCTCCCAACCCAAACCATTCCACATTCCCACGATTTAGCAGCTGAATGAATGCTGAGAGGTGAGGCCCTTCCTCTGCTCCCTGTCTCCATGAGGAAAGTGCTCCTGGAAAGGCAAGTCCTGAGTGAAGAGCAGGGAGTGCTGAGTTCCTGCCTAGAAATTCCCCCCCCTATTCCATGGAAGGTGTTATTTAGCTGTCTCAAATTTGGGGGTTTTTTGCTTATGTGCAAGAAAAGATCTTCCTTTGGGCTTCCCTGCCCAATTCTCCCAGGATAAAGCTGAGATATTTGCATTTGACTGTCCTGAACTGGTAGGAGTTGACAAAATCCCTTTTGTGGGCACTCTCGGAGGTGACTGCAGGTGTGTTTTGCTCAGTGGAGGATGAATGAGAATTTCTGATGACCTTTAAGGTCCTTCCCAACCCATTCCATGTGTCTCTGCTGAACTGCTGCAGTTTAAGATCAGTGGGGTGCAGGAGGACGTGAGAGAGCACCAGGTAGCTGCTGGAATTTCTGCAGGGGCTTGTTAGCAGCACAGCTGGCCCGTGACTGGGAAAGGGCCACCCCACGACATGCCCAATGAATTATCTCCTACTTAGCTCAACGGGAGAGATTTTTTTTATCTCCGGGGCACTGGAGATGAGGTTTGATGTCAGGAGTAGCAGAACCCTGTAGCAGGGAGCAGCCCAGAGATCAGTAATCCCAGAAATCTGCACTCCTGAGTGCTGAGCCTGCAATAAGCAGCTCGGTGGGGGCTTATTTGAAATTGGTTTATTTCGATTCACATGTTTAACCACTCAGTCAATTCATTACAAAGCATCAGTCATGGCTGGCTGCATTTCCAGACTGGTTTCCCAGGGAAATGGAGTGCATGGGATACACCTTAGGAGGTGTTTGTCCCATCCCTTGTACCTGTCCATCCTCTTCACTGACCCAGAACAGGCAATGGGATTTTTTAGCCAAACAAACTGTGGCTGTGCCAATCCTGGAAGTGTTCAAGGCCAGGCTGGAGAGGAACAACTTGGTCTAGTGGAAGGTGTGGCAGAGGGGTGGAACGAGATGATTTTTAATGACCTTTCCAACCTAAACCATTCTGGGATTTTGTGCAAAGGAGTTTGGAGACTTTAACGTGTGAGTTGCTTGGTGGAATACCTGTCTGAGAGAGGAGAGCTCTTGTCTGCATTGCAAGGAGGCAGAGCAGGCTGCCATGGGATGGAGGAGGAGGAGTGAGTACAGAAAGAAAGGAAGAGCTGCCAAGACAGAGAAAGTCACAGGGAGATAGATTTGGGTGAATTTTGGATCCTGCTGGGCTGGGGAAATTGTGGAATGGCCTTGGAGAACTGAAAACCTGAGGTCTGCTACCTGAGCTGGAGCTCTGGGGGTTTGGGAGGAGGGGCGGTGGCCTCTTCACACCATTAACAGCTCGCCCAACTCCCCTCTGGATTCTCATCTCTGATTTTCCACAGTCATTAATACCAGTTCACTCCCAGAATCTGCTTTTGGGTGTAGGATCTGATGTCCCTAGAACACTTTTCCAGGTGCAGTGCACTTTTGGCAGCTGATATTTTCCAGGCAGGTGAAATTTCCCTTGTTCCCCGTTTTTTGCCTTTTCCAGCAGTGCATGCTGGTCAAACTGGGATTGGTTGTTAGGATGTTCTGAAGAGGGAGTGAAGGTTCATATTCATATTTAATATAAAATTTATTATTAAATCATAGAATCACCAAATGGTTTGGGTTGGAAGGGACCTGAAAGTTTATTTTGTTCCACCCACCCTGTCATGGACAGGGAACCTTTCACTAGACCACATTGCTCCAAGTCCTCATGGCCTTGAACACTTTGAGGGATGGAGCATCCCTGGAAAACCTAAAATAGACCCAAAATGTAATTTAAATATAGGTACTATGTTAATTTTTGAAGGAGCATCAGGTATTTCCACAAGCCTTGCCTGGTTTTAAGTTCAGCAGACAAAGAAAACACAGGCAGATCTCCCAAAATACACTCTCCAGGCATCTGCACACAACAGCTCCTGTGTGGGTGGATATGTGAGGAAAAATCAATTTTCTGGAGGTTTCCTGTGGTGCCTGTCACCCCCTCAGCTTAATTAAACATGAAAAATCCATGCTCCACATCCCATCCATCAGCCTAAAGGCACAGTTATCAAGCTGGCACTCCCCACACCTCCATCCCGTGGGTCAGGGGAGCTGGAGGGATAAATTGCTCCATGGTGACATCCAGATCTGGACACACGTGGTCTCCCTGCATCCAGCTGAACAATTTTCCCTGCTCCTCTCCGGATCTTTACGATTTCCTTTATTTTGGGACTTCTATTTGCTCCTGTCTGTGTTTCTTAAACTGGCTTGTTTTTTTCCTCTCTCACATTTCAGGTCCAGACATGGGTTGTTGCCTTCTGACCCATCCTGGTTCCCAGCATCCCTAACACGTGTTCATGCCAAGGATGTCAGGAAGTCTGGAAAGGTTGGACACCTGCGCTGTTCCCATCAATTTTCTCTCTTCTGAGGCTCAAAAGCAGCACCAACAAAAGACCTTTTCAAATGCTGCTGTAAGAAAAACCTGCAAAGCTTCCAAAGCAGGGGAGGGATAGGGCAGCTCAGCAGGCACTGAGGGAGAAAAGGGAAGTACAGGTTGGATATTAGGAAGAAGTTTTATACAGAAAGGGTGATCAGGTACTGGGATGGTCTGCCTGGGGAGGTGGTGGAGTCACCATCCCTGGATGTGTTTAAAAAAAGATTGGATGTGGCACTGGGTGCCATGGTTTAGTTGAGGTGTTGGGGCTGGGTTGGACTCGATGATCTTGAAGGTCTCTGCCAACCTGGTCATTCTGTGATTCTGTGATCCAGGGGCAAAGTGCTGTGATCCAGGAGAGCTGAACATCTCTCCCGGCTGGATTTTGATTTCTGTCCTCAGGCTCAAATCCAGACTTGTCTGGAGGAGCTCTGAGGGCAGCGTGGGGTTCCCCACTCCCCCAAGCCCTGGGCTGTGGTGAACGTGACCATGGCCAGGTGGGGAGAGCTCAGATGTCCCTCTTTTGATGGAATTGGCTCTCTACAGGCAGGTGAAAATAGCCAGGGTTCCTTGTCTGCCTTGGGGATGAGTGAGACATTGCTCCATCCACAGGACAATCCCTCCTCACCTGGGATATAAAATGGCTTTTCCCATCTGCTGGTTTGCTGGGCCACAACCCCCTGAAATCAGAGGGGTGCAGGCTAGGTGTGTGTGAAGTGACAAGGTGACATTTTATCAGTGGCAGGGCAGAGTGTGAGGCTTTTGTCCCTGAATTCCAGCATGTTAGAAAGGAATGAGCCTTTCAATCTGTAGCAAGTCAGTAACAGATAAAAAGCATGTGAATCATCACACTTGGAGAAAAAAGCTCATTTCAAGCCTACTTTTCATCTTCCAGGGGAGGATTGGGCAGGACAGGGCTGACCACTGACCAAGTGTCTGTCCCTTCTCCCAAGGAACAAGTGATGGGACAAAAGGAAACGGCCTCAGGTTGCCCCAGGGGAGGTTTGGATTGGTTATTAGGGAAAAATTCTTCCCGAAAGAGTTGTCAGGCATTGCAACAGGCTGCCTGGGGAAGTGGCTGAGTCACCATACCTGGAGGGATTTAAAAGATGTGGAGATGTTACACCTGGGGATGTGGCCGAGTGATGGGCTCTGCCGTGCTGGAGGAACAGTTGGTTTCGATGATCTTAGAGGGCTTTTCCAATCTAAATATCGCTATGATTTGGAAAAAAATTCTTCACCAAAATGGTTGTCAAGCCCTGGAACAGGCTGCCCAGGGAAGTGGCTGAGTCACCACACCTTGAGGGTTTTAAAAGATGTGTGGGTGTGACACTTGGGGACGCGGTTTTGTGGTGGCCTTGGCTGTGCTGGGTTAATGGTCCTTCCTTTGCTGGCCTCCAAAGGTGGCTCAAGGTGATTTGACCTCCTGGCCACCTCCTCTGCTGCCAAATTTCTCTCTATTCTCGCTCTGAGTGTCACCAAGTGGTGACCCTCACCACTCAGCCCATTCTGTAGAGTCGATACCGTGGGAGAAGGAGGCAGGGGTGGGTTCATATCCCCTGGACAACCCCAAAGAGAGGAAAGGTGCAGGATTTGTACCAAAATGGATCATCCCAGAACAAAGGAAGAGCCAAACAAGCAGGAGTAGCCTGAGGCCAAAATGTGCCATCAGATGTAAGAAGAATGGAGCAGGGAAGGAGAGAGGGGAGCAGTGAAGGATCAGAGTCATTTTTGGAGAGATAGGGAAAATCAAGAGAAGGATTGTAAAGAAAGCTTATCTTGTTCCTGCCTGTTCTCCCACTGCCTTCAGGATTATGCAAATGAATCATTCAAGTAGATTTCCCTGGTAATTAAAAACTCTGCTCTTTTTAATTAAACTTTCCCTCCAGGGTGAGGGGTTTTTTGTTTTTAGTTCCCCCTCGAGAAACTAATCTTTGCAAGTCTTCTTTTCTTTTCCCTCCTCTCTTTTCTTCTTCTTTCTCTTTCTTTCCCTTCTCCCTCAAAATTGTCAAGGCCTGTCACAAACTGATCTGAGCACTGAGTTAAACTAGAATTTGCTGGAGAAAGCAACAGGAGAAAACTTTGAATCTGGGTTGAGGCAGCAAGTGGGAGTTGGACTTTGGAGCGTGGGAATGACTTTAAGGGCTTGTGCACAGTAGCAGAAAAAAAATATCAGAGGAAATGCAAAGAAAGGTAGGATAGAAAAAAAAAATTACAAGTTTGAGTGCTTCCAGCTCCTGAGTCTTAGCTGGTAGGAGGTCTGCAAGGAGATATAATTAGTAGGAAAGCTGTAATGAACTCGAGGTGCTGGAATATTTAACTGCAGGTCATGAGAAATTGGCAGGGTTAAACCAGATGAACAATTACTGCACAATATCACTTCAGAGAGGCTTTTCTGCATTCCCAGCAGCTGATGGAGTCATAGAATCATGGAATATCCTGAGTTGGAAGGGACCCACGAGGATCATCAAAGTCCAATTCTTTCCCTGCACAAGGGGACCCCAGGAATTCCACCATGGAGACAAAATCTGCATGCAACAGGCTCAAACTCAGTGCTGGATTCATTCATTTCCTTTATCAATTATCTCAGGGTTTCAATGCAGGACACGAGTGCCAATGCTCTTGTCACTGTCACCACCATGTCCCAGCCCTCTGGGGAATTTTTTCTCCTTCCCTTCACAGGACCAGACCCTTTGGAAACTGGAAGGCTGGGGAAAAGAAAACAAAACAAGGAAAGCAAAGCCAACTCATGTGGCTCTGAGCAACCTGGTCTAGTGGAAAGCTGGCCCATGGTAGGGGCTTGGAATGAGATGACCTTTAAAGGTCCCTTGCAACCCAAACCATTCTGGGATTCTGGGATTTTCCACCAGGAGACATCCGAGCTTTCAATTCCCACGAGGACCTGGTGAATGATGCAAGGCCTGATATGACCTGTCAAGACCCTGATCCTGTGAAGGCAGTTCATTTGGCAGCCTCTTACAAATTCTGGAGTTTGGAGCCAGGCTTTGCTCCTTGTACCCCTGTGAGCACCTTGGGTATCAGGGGAGAGGGTGACAGGCGGAGTCATCTGATTTGGGTGCTCTCCTTTGAGTACAGGCAGTGAAAAGGAATCCAGAGGTGGTCAGGGCTGGGTGGATCTCACCCCGAATAAGATTCCTGTGGCAGAGACTCCTGGATTGGTTTGGGTTGGAAGATAACCCAGTTCCAACCCCTTTCCATGGGCAGGGACACCTTCCACTATCCCAGGTTGCTCCAAGCCCTGTCCAGCCTGGCCTTGGACGCTTCCAGGGATGAGGCAGCCACAGCTTCTCTGGAAAACCTGGCCCAAAGTGTCCCCACACTCACATGGAAGAATTCCTTCCTAATGGCCCATCTAAACCTCCCCTCTTTCAAGCAGCTTGCCCAAAATCCTTCGTCTTGTGATGGCTTGGTGATTGTCCCTTTGGCTGCAAAATCACCCAGGGACTTGGGACAGTGCCCTGCTGCCTAAACCTGGGCTGAGCTCTGCTGCCACAGCTCAGGTGGGTGTAAAATCACTCTCCACACGAATTCCTGAGGCCCAGGGTGACCTCCATGAGTCTCTGCAGCCCTCGTGGGCAGCACATGGTGTGGGATGAGGTGCCGGGTTGAGAGTATAGGGTTAAAAATGTTTCTAAAATCATGGGAATGGATTCAGGGGGGTGAAAGGAAAGGTTGGGCCTGGGTAGGCCTGGGAAAAGCAATCAGGACTATGTGGGCCCTGGGAATGAGGGTTGAGCTTTGTTTTACTAGATCATGTGAAACTACACCTGCTTAATCATCGTATGATAAATGTAATGATTGTTTAATAATTGAATTATTGTTTAATCATAATAAGAATCATGAGAAACTATGTAATCACAACAAGAATCATGAGAAGCAATGTTTGGGGGGTTTGATGATAATTATAAGGATTCATGCTTAGGTAAAATCAATGTATGCAATAGAACAATATTAATTTAATGATTAACATGTAGTTATATAATGAAAGAGTATAAAAACATGTCCATCTCAAATTTATATCAGAGTCAGATTTGGGTCTGTACCCCTGATTCCCAGAGCTCTTCAATAAAAGCACCTGCATATAATCATTCTGTGATTGTGTGTTTCAACGCTAACAAAGGGGGCGATAACGCACAACCCTGAGCAAGGCAAAACCTCCTTGCAAATGCCCTGAGCTCTGCTCTGTGCTTGGAAATTGCAGCCTCTCTCTGGTGCCAAAGGAAGATCTATGGATCACCATCCCCGGCTGAGCATTCCCTAAGGAAAATACAGCATTTCCAGTTACCACCTCTTTAAATCTGCATCCTCTCCCCATCTCAGGGAGGTAATTTTAGCCTTGATGCTTTATCTTCGCAACACAAAGGCTCCTGGTTCTACGTGCTACGCTTTTTTCCCCCTCATTTTGGTAAGAAATTTCCTGGTTTAGTTTAAATTTGGTTTTTCAAGCAATGCCTTAAGCAGGCAGATGATGCAGATCAGGGGGTGTCTAAATGTGCACAGACATGATGGGAAGTGGCAGATGAAGACCAGTGGAGATCTGTGCTCCATGAATAAAATGTCTTTTCAGGATCAATCATAAAATCATAGACTGATTCAGGATGGAAGGGTCCTTAAAGATCATCTTGTCCCACTCCTCAGCCATGGTCAGAGACATCTTCTGCTAGACCAGGCTGCTCAGAGCCCCATCCAGCCTGGATCATCAAATACTTTCCAAAAGTTTGGAGCTGTCAAGAGTAAGAAAGCAAAGGAAAGAGGTGGGAGGTTAGAGTGAGATCATATTTTTAGTGTGGTGCAGAAAATCTTCAGCAGACTTCTGGAAGAAGTTAAATTCTGCTCCAGTCAAAGTCAAACAACAGAACGAACACCACTTGCAGCAACAAATGTCAGATATTGAAAAATTTCTTTACAATGTTGAAAAGGACAGAATGTTTCAGTCCTTCATCATGAAATTGCCTGTTTGGAATTTATCCCGTTCTTTTATCTGAAAAATTTATTTTAAGAACTGAAAAAAAACCCCAACCTGTTTCTCCCCAACACAGAAATAAACCTCAGAAAGCGAAACACTGTGTTCTGATGTCACTGAAACAAACCTTTGCTTTCAGCTCAAGTTTTCTGTTCTGGTGCCTCCATTTGAAGATTTCAGCATTTCAGGGGCTGTTCAATTTCAAAATGGGAAAACTCAGTAAGTTCTGGAATTTCCCAGTAATAGGAAAGTCTGGTCCACTTTTAACAAAATCGCTTCCAGGGTGCCGATCTTGTTCCCATCCAGATCATGGTTNCATTTCCAGTTACCACCTCTTTAAATCTGCATCCTCTCCCCATCTCAGGGAGGTAATTTTAGCCTTGATGCTTTATCTTCGCAACACAAAGGCTCCTGGTTCTACGTGCTACGCTTTTTTCCCCCTCATTTTGGTAAGAAATTTCCTGGTTTAGTTTAAATTTGGTTTTTCAAGCAATGCCTTAAGCAGGCAGATGATGCAGATCAGGGGGTGTCTAAATGTGCACAGACATGATGGGAAGTGGCAGATGAAGACCAGTGGAGATCTGTGCTCCATGAATAAAATGTCTTTTCAGGATCAATCATAAAATCATAGACTGATTCAGGATGGAAGGGTCCTTAAAGATCATCTTGTCCCACTCCTTAGCCATGGTCAGAGACATCTTCTGCTAGACTAGGCTGCTCAGAGCCCCATCCAGCCTGGATCATCAAATACTTTCCAAAAGTTTGGAGCTGTCAAGAGTAAGAAAGCAAAGGAAAGAGGTGGGAGGTTAGAGTGAGATCATATTTTTAGTGTGGTGCAGAAAATCTTCAGCAGACTTCTGGAAGAAGTTAAATTCTGCTCCAGTCAAAGTCAAACAACAGAACGAACACCACTTGCAGCAACAAATGTCAGATATTGAAAAATTTCTTTACAATGTTGAAAAGGACAGAATGTTTCAGTCCTTCATCATGAAATTGCCTGTTTGGAATTTATCCCGTTCTTTTATCTGAAAAATTTATTTTAAGAACTGAAAAAAAACCCCAACCTGTTTCTCCCCAACACAGAAATAAACCTCAGAAAGCGAAACACTGTGTTCTGATGTCACTGAAACAAACCTTTGCTTTCAGCTCAAGTTTTCTGTTCTGGTGCCTCCATTTGAAGATTTCAGCATTTCAGGGGCTGTTCAATTTCAAAATGGGAAAACTCAGTAAGTTCTGGAATTTCCCAGTAATAGGAAAGTCTGGTCCACTTTTAACAAAATCGCTTCCAGGGTGCCGATCTTGTTCCCATCCAGATCATGGTTTGTTTCTTCTGAACAAGTTTTCCTTGGGATTAATTAAAGGGGGGTTATAAAAAAAGAGGGAGAGTGACATTTTACATAGACAGACAGTGACAGGACAAGGGGAGTGGTTTTAAAATGAAAGAGGAAAAAGTTAGGTGGGAAACTGGGGAGAAATTCCTCCCTGTGAGGGTGGTGAGTCCCTGGCACAGGTTGCCCAGAGAAGCTGTGGCTGCCCCTGGATCCCTGGAAGTGTCCAAGGCCAGGTTGGATGGGGCTTGGAGCAGCCTGGGATAGTGGGAGGTGTCCCTGCCCATGACCAGGGGTAGAACTGGATGATTTTTAGGCCCCTTCCAACACAAACCAATCCAGAATCCTTTCTCTGTTGATCTCATGTCAGCTCCCTGAGTCCAGACTTCAAGAAAAGCCATTCTCTTTTTTTTTTTTCTCCTGTTCTTCTGGCCTCTCTTGATTAACTCTTGTACACGACGTTCTCTGAGAGGTGCCTGCTACTTTCAAGAGAAATGAACTGGAATAATTTATTCATTTGCATTCAGACATTGCAGTGGAGACAGGAGAGGTTGACAAATGGGTTCACACCAGCTGGTTAAATCTAGCATGGGAAAAGGAAAAACCCAGGGAAGGTTATTTCACCAAGGGATCAGAGGAGATGAGGTCCAAGAGAGAAATCTCCTTTAAAAACAGCAAAACCCCTGTTCATGTGTGACAGTAAATAACCAAAATAATTATTCTGTGTGCAAAATAGGTGGCAAGGTTCTTCCCTCTTTGCCAAGAAGAAATCCTGGGTTTCCCTGTGGGAGCCACTGACCCTTAGGAAGGGGGGAATGTCACCATGTCCTCTTTGACAAGGTCACTGCCTGGTTCTGAAGGTCTTGGCTGCCAGGGTTGCTGATGGCAGGAGAACCGAAGCTGATTAATTTGGGAGATGTTTCACTTTCTGCCTTTCTACCTCATGAATGATTTAGGATTCTTGGATTTTAATTTGGTTCTTTTCTTTCTTCCCAGTTTAAAGATTCAGGACTGGTGGCAGAGACAAATAATCAGCTGATTAATCTCACAGAAAATCTTAAGATTTTCTTTTTTTCTTGTGACAGAATTGCTGGCAAAGTCTGGCAAGGCACTGACTTGGAAACTCAGAAAAAAAGGGGTAATTTGAGGTGTGACCTCCAGGGTTTGGGTCCCAGAGGAGAACTCTGAGTGGATGAGAACAAAGAATCAGCCTGATGTAAATTTGGCAAATGAAGATTCTCAGGGGGCTGAAGCCTATGGGGACAGGCTGGGAAAGCTGGGAATGTCCAGCCTGGAGAAGAGAAGGCTCCAGGGAGAGCTCAGAGCCCCTTCCAGGGCCTAAAGGGTCTCCAAGAGAGCTGGAGAGGGACTTGGGACAAGGGACGGAGGGACAGGACACAGGGAATGGCTTTCCACTGCCAGAGAGCAGTTGGATGGGATATTGGGAAAAAATTCTTCCCTGTGAAGGTGGTGAGTCCCTGGCCCAGGTTACCCAGAGAAGCTGTGGCTGCTCCATCCCTGGAAGTGTCCAAGGCCAGGCTGGATAGGGCTTGGAGCAACCTGGGATACTGAAAGTTGTCCCTGCCCATGGCAGGGGGGTGGAATGAGATGATTTTTTAGATCCCTTCCAATCAGAATCAATCAATTCCAACCATTCCATGATTCTGTGATTTCCTGATGTCTCCATTGCCCACAGCTTGTGGGCACTCAAATGTCTTTCTTGTACCTTTCACTTCCTGGGATAAATGATGTCTGGTGCTCTTCTGCTGCTTTCTAACAACTCCAACCCCAGGATTCCCACTGGCACAATTCAAATTATAAATAGAATTCTAGGATGGTTTTTATGTTATTCGGCTGAATTTTTGTCATCTTTAATTTCATGTGTTTACCCTTAGTTACATAAATAAAGTTATTTTTTCCCATAGAAATGCCATGCATTTCTATTAATGAATCTTTTCCTCTTCCTCTTGGGGAGAATCAAACAGATGGGATTTATTTTTTGAGCATTAAAACGTTATCAAATTTTCATAACAAATAATTGCTTCATATTTAAACAGTGTTGGAGCAAAAAGCAGGTACTGGGGAGTTCCATCCTCCAAACACACCAGTGGGACATTAAGTCCTCATCATCTTGCAAGGTCACACTACAGACACACATTACTTAAATTAGTGGGTCCTGAGGGTACTTTTAAGATGCTGGACTGGTGGCATTTGGGCTTGGAAAATGAATGTAAGAGAAGGATCAGGAAGTGCTTCTCCATTCCCTGCTAGACAGTGACACTTCATTTTTCTTTTCTAAAAGCCTTTTCTGAAAATCAATGAGCTCGATCTCCCCGCTAGGAACTTCTGTGGGGTGGCAAAAGCTGTGACTGCAAAGTCCAGCTTCTCCCAGGGGCTGAGTAAAGGTGAAAGCTGAGAACTTGCCCTTGGCAGTGACTGGCATCAGACACGGAGGGAATGGAATGAAAGGGGAATATTCCTGGTTGGGAAGGACTTTGGTGGAGGGAGGGACGGAAGAGGACTCAAGCCTTTTGCCTCTCACAAGAAAATGTGTTGCAATAGGAAACAAAACCCTGTTACTTTGGCCAAGCCATCTCCTTCTTTCTCCTTCTTTCTCCTTCTTTCTCCTTCTTTCTCCTTCTTTCTCCTTCTTTCTCCTTTCGCCTTCTTCTCCTTCTCCTTCCTTTCCTTTTTTCCTTCTCCTTTCCCTTCTTCCTTTTCCCTCCCTTTCCCCCTTTCCCTTCCTCTTCCTTCTCCTCTTCCCCTTTTCCCTCCCCCTTCTCCTTCTCTTTCCCCTTCCCCTTTTTTCTCTTCCCTCCCTCTTCCCCTTCTGCTCCTCCTTCTCTTCCTTATCCTTTTTTCCTTTCCCTCTTCCTCTCCCTTTCTCTTCCTTCCTTGGACTCCTCTCCCAGCAGGAGCTTAGAGGAATATTGACCACAGATTGTTTTTTCCTCCCTTGTTTTCTCTAGAAGTAAAGGATTTATCCAGAATTAATCTTCATCTATGGACTTTCCTCAACAATAACCGGGAGAGGATGAAAACTGGTTCCTCACACACTCAGTGCCATGGCTGTGCTGTCCACTCAGATGTTTCAAAGTGGTTTAAATTGCTAAATTTTTGGCAGAATTCAGTTTTAGTTTTGATTAGTGGGAAGAAACAGCTGCAGGAAAAGGGAATCCAACTGTTTCCTCCCTGAGGCTGGTTCTCCACTTTATTTGGGCAACATTGGATTAGCTCTGAGACTGAATTCAGCAGCTCCTTTAAGTGTGTGTTTCTTCAGGACTCTTTTTTTATTTTTGAGGGGCCTCTCATTTTTTCTCCCCAGAAAAGGCTCTTGGGCTGATCCCTGTGGAAATTTGATCTTTTCTGTGCTGCTTGGCATCAGGTCTGATATTAATAACTCAGAGCTGGACACTCCTTGGGTTCAAGGAGTCCCTGTTTGAATGACAGCTGCTCCTTGCTCTGATGTTACAACCCAGATGTGATGTGGATAAAATCCACTCTGGGGTAGGGTGAATCACTGGCTTCTATGGAGGAAACCATTAGAAGAGAGGTGGGAGAAATCTTTCTGTGCTACAGAGAGCAAAGCCTTACTCGCTGCACATCCTCTGGCTGAACTAATGAATGAAACAGCCAGAAGTCAATCAATTTACAGCCACGAGCCCTGCCCTGACTTGTCCTTGCAGTGAGTTTGACTTCGGCTGTCCCTGGGCTATTCCACAAAATTTTGTGCTAGAAAAACATTTGCACTGTGGAATAATTGAGATGGCAGTGGGTAAATCTGGTCCATGGGGATTTTACACAGCTGCTCTGAGGGATCCTCCCAGCTCTGATCCCATCTGCGTCCTGCCAATCAGTGGGGTGGGCACTGCCCAAAGCAGACGCTGGTGCTCCCATTCCCTGTGGAATTAGTGACAGGGCTGTCCTACAAAGGTGACAAATCAATAATGTCGTCTCTAGCAGCAGGGAGAACAATTTGGAGAGGAATTTGGTCTGTGCCGTGGGAAGCAGGCTGCAGTATGAGCAAAGAACAGATGATGGCAGCAAAGTATAGACCCAGGAAAATATCAATCGTGTTTAATAAAGTGCAGAAGAGCTTATTAAGAAGTTCTGTGAAGCTGATCTTTGTGATCCCTACTGAAAATAAATCCTTCTGAATACACCTGCCTGCAGGACAGCAGATTTCTGTCATTACAACAGAACCAAGAAAAATATTTTACAAGAAAACTATTTGCTTGTAACAGGAGCTCACAGTGGATAGAGAGGTGTAATTGTTCCCCTGTTAATTAATACAGTTGTAACACAGCCCCCAAGGAACTCATTCCCATTTTCTTTTCTGTTGCTAGAAGCTTGTGACTGTCAAAATCCTGCCAAAATCCAACTTTGCTTTCAGAGAAGTTACAACTTTGGGAATACATCTGGGATCACTGGGAATGTGTTGATTTGTGGACAATAGAGTGAATTGTTTCTTGCCTGGGTAATTTTTCCTGAGTTCCCCTGCATTGGAAGTGTTCAAGACCAGATTGGACAGAGTTTGGAGCACCCTGGTCTCATGGAAGGTGTCCCTGCCCATAGCAGGGAGCTGGAACTGGATGTTCTTTAAGGATTTTTTGGGTTGAAGGGATCTTAAAAACGGTCTTGTCCCACCCCCCTGGCATGGGCAGGAACATCTTCCACTATCCCAGGGTTGCTCCAAGTCCTGGCCAACCTGGCCTTGGACTCTTCCAGGGATGTGACACCCACAATTTCTCTGGGATACCAGTGCCAGGGACTCACCACCCTCACAGGGAAGAATTTCTTCCTAATATCCAATCTAAACCTACCTTCCTTCAGCTTAAGGCCATTCTCCTTGTCCTATCACTGCATGTCCTTATCCAAAGTCCCTCTCCTGCTTTTTAGGAGCCCCTTTAGGCACTGGAAAGGGCTCTAAGATCTTCCTGAAGTCTTCTCTTCTCCAGGCTGAACATCCCTGAGTATCCCAGCCTGCAAGAATCAAAGGAACTGTGCTCCTCCAGCAGCACAGTATGACAGTGGGAACAATTGATAGAACAAGAGGACACAGACTCAAACTACGTCAAGGGAAGTATAGGTCGGATGTTAGGAAAAGGTTTTTTACAGAAAGGGTGATCGAGTACTGGAATGGTCTGCCTAGGGAGGTGGTGGAGTCACCATCTCTGGATGTGTTTAAATAAAGATTGGATGTGCCACTGGGTGCCATGGTTTAGTTGAGGTATTGGGGCTGGGTTGGACTTGATGATCTTGAAGGTCTCTTCCGACCTGGTGATTCTGTGAATTTTCCAGAGATGCAGAGCCTTTGGAGCAGTCACTCCTTGCTGGATGAGCAGCTCCGTGGCTCAGCAGCCAGCACCAACTTCCCGAGCTCCGCTAACAGATGTAACGAGCCGCCCTGGAGCTGTCAAGTCACTTTGCCATCTCCACGATGTGGGATCATCCCAGAGCTTGCTCAGTGCCTGGCAACCACAATAGGTGTTAAGAGCTGCAGTGAAAGGGCTGCTTAACCTGACAACCAACAACACCCCCCGGCCTTTCTGTGTCTGTCACTGTCTGAATAAAACATTTTGTCAACAGCGCGATTTCCCTCGGAACAAGTTGCCTGTGTCACCTGCTCGGAGGCAAAGCCGAGGGAAAGGCTGGGAGACAGAGAAAACTCCTGCTGGAACAGGAGCTGAGTCAGCCTTGATTTTGACAAGGCAGGGAAAAATCCGTGCGAGAGTGAAAGCTTTTGGCAAAACGTGAGAGTTGTGTTGGGATGGGATGGATGGGAAAAGGCCTGGGCTGGTGCAAGGAGAGGAGCAAAGGGCAGCACTTTTTTCAGAGGAACAGATGGGTCACATCAGTGGTGTCACAGTGGGAGGGTGGGACTGGCGGTGGGATGCTCCGCCCACCCTGTCCTCCCACATGGGGTCATTCCTGGAATTCCTCAGATCTGAGCTGCTCCAAGTGATGCCTTGAGAAGGCTGACCTAGAACAGAGGCTAGATGGAGCTAAAGAATAAAGCAGGGATTTATTAGGAGGCCTCAATGGATCCACCTTGGGCAGCACAAGAGCCTGGCCAGGGCTACACCCAAGATGAACCAAAATGGTCACAAAATGGACAACCAGTCTAACGCTTTTATAAGTTTTGGTCCATTTGCATATTGGAGTTAATTGTCCAATTGCAGCTTTACCCCATGAAGTCCCATCCTTCTTGTTTTTCTCTCTTCAGTCCAGTGTTGTTTGTGCTCTTGAGCCTGAGATTTGGATCATTTGTCCTTGGTTCCCAGCTAGAGAAGGAATTGTTTTGTCTCCCTGCTCTGTGAAGAGAGCTCACCAATCCCTAATATGAAGCTCAGACCCACACACTAAAGCAGCACAGAATCTGAAAAATATAAAAGATAAAACCTGAGGCTTCACAAGGACCTCGGGGACTGCCCTAGACCAGGTCCATGGCTCAACATATCAGGGGCCAAGTCTACAATGAAAAAGTTCATATTTCTTATCTCCACTGACATCAGACAATGAAATCCAGCTGAAGACCATCCTCAGTCCTCAGTAAGGTGAAGGTAGTCCTGGATTTAAAGTTGGTCTTGGTCCCTCATTTACTTCAAGGCAACAGCTGGAGACTAAGCCAGAGCAACTTTCCAACAGCCCTCAGGGTTCCTCATGGGGGGAAGAAAACCAGAGCTGCTGATGGAACAATTGCACCCTGCTGGAAATGAGGCCAGCTAAACATTGTGTTCCCAGTAAGTCAGAGTCACAAAACAGTTTGTGTGGGAAGGGATCTAAAAGATTATCTTGTTCTAAGATCCTGCTGTGGGCAGGGATGGCTTCCACTAGACAAGGCTGCTCCAAGCCCCATCCAACCTGGCCTTCCAGGAATGGAGCAGCCACAGCTTCTCTGGGCAACCTGTGCCAGGGCCTCTCCACCCTCACAGGGAAGAATTTCTTCCTAATGTTCAGTCCAACCCTGTCTTTTGTCAATTTAATGTCATTCCCTCTTGTCCTGTCCCTCCATCCCTTTTTCCAAGTCCCTCTCCAGCTCTCCTGGAGCCCCTTCAGGCACTGGAAGGGGCTCTGAGGTCTCCCTGGAGCCTTCTCTTCTCCAGGCTGGACATTTCCAGCTCTCCCAGCCTGGCTCCACAGCAGAGGGGCTCCATCCCTCAGAGCATCTCCAGAGACTTCTCTGGACTTGCTCCAGCAGCTCCACGTCTCTCTGCTGTTGCAGACCTCAGGGATGGACACTGTGCTCCATGTGGGACACTTCCAGAACGACGGGAGAATCTCCTCCCTCATCCAGCTGGTCCCAGGTACTTTAATGCAGCCCCTGACACGGCTGGGGTTGGGTTGACTCCCATTCCAGCTGTCTCTGGGCTGCTGCAGGACATCTACAGCCCCCCTGCTTCCATCTCCCATCTGGAAAACGATGGCACTCACACTCTCGGCCGTGTTCAGGTTGCAGCCATTCCAAGGGAAAGGTTTTTCCTCCTCACAGCTCCTCACCTCAATCCCAGCTGATGTTTCCAGGTGCCTCTGTTGTAAAAATACTCATCGGGAAGTGTCAGAAGAAGGCAGAGCTGTGCTTAGGACCTGAAATTTGCATGGAACCACAAGCAGTGGTTAAAGCTGACGACTCTAAAAATCCTGCCTGGATAATTCCGGCATTGCAAATGCTCCCCAGCTATTAAGGAATCTCCATCTGCTCCAAGGCCGTAGATTTCCATATTACTGGAGGAGGAGATAATCTATCAGAAGAGATTTTATCTAAACCCTTAGAAGAAGAGAGGAAAAGAGACTCTAGGCCTTCTCATTTCCACGATGCTGAGAAAGCTGATCTGTGGCAGAGGAGTAGGGAAAACATGTTGGAACATAGAGATTTCTGCTTCAGAAGAGGCCTTTGTCCCCAAATTCTGACTGGAACAGGACTTGCCTCTTGTCGCTTAGGAAAGTAACTTCTGGGGGTTTATAGTGCACCATCTCTTCTTGATTTTAGCAGTGTGCCTGCTCCCAGCTGAGCTGGCTGAGGTGGGAGGATGGGCTGCAGATTGTCCAGAGAAATTGTGGATGCTCCATCTCTGGAAGTGTTCAAGGCTGACTTGGACAGGACTTGGAGCAGCCTGGTCCAGTAGAAGGTGATCCTGCCCAGGGCAGAGGGGTGGAATGAGATGATTTTAAAGTCCCTTCCAACCCAAACCATTCCATGATTTTATGGCTCTCTACAGAGCCAGGCTGTTTCTCAGAGCATCAGGAGCACTTTCTCACCTGGAGATCCAAAACGCCAGAGGTGCAGCTCCTCTGCAGATCCAGCTTTGGAACTCTGGGCAGGAGAGAAGCTGCAGCTGGGTCATGGCTGTCCTTCTCTTGTGGATGAGATCCACAATCCATTCCCTATCACATTTTCACAACTCACCATGGAAGAGATTTTCGTGGCTGGGAGGTTGGAAAGCACCAAGCTGGACTTACTGCTGATGCTGTGAGTGTGTCCTCACCATTTCCTGAGGTGGAAATCCCTGGAAATAAGAGATGGAGACACCATCACCTTCGCTGAAATTGTATCTTTGGACTCATATTTAGACCCAGCGTAATTCCAAGAGTTTTAACTCTGAACAGCTCTCAGCAAGTAAAGCAAGAATTTCCAAGATATCTAATCCCCCTTTTTGTATGGCCAGGAAACACTCATGGCTTTTCAAATCCCTCCAAATGCTCCTTTCTTTCATTATTTCTCACAAAAAGCCTGTGCTGAGAAACCAATGTATTACAAGGATCTGATGGATTGCTGAGTGTTTATGGAATGTCACCTAAAATAACTCCCAGCAAAGAGGTTTTTGCCTGTTCCTGGGATAAAGCAGGAATTGCTTCCACACTATAGCGCTGCTAGGAGATACAAATGGCAATCATTTAAACCAAATAAAGGCTTTAAATCACTTAACACATACTCTTTTACTCCTTTGCACTATTTTTTGAGGCAAAAATGTCTGAAACATCCAGACTGGATTGGTTATTTGTTATTCCTGAGGAATAATCTTCAAGGCCAGGCTGGATGGAAGGCCACCCTAATGGTGTCCCTGTCCATGGCATGGGGTTGGAATGGGATGATCTTGAAGTCTCTTCCAAGATAAATCATCCCATGCATCTATGCAGAGCTTTCCTTGAATATTTCCATAAATTTAAGCACACACACAAAACCAGAAATTTTTAATAATAATAATAATAGAATAATTTGGAAAGAACTTTTGGGACAATTTGCTCAGATCTTGCCTTCTAGAAACACCAAGTGATGCCAAAGGGGAAGCCTGGGAAAGCCAGATTTCATGGAAGGGAAGATGAATTTGAGAATGAGGTCATCAAAGATGGGCTCTTGGCATTCCCAAGGCTGTGGAAAAAGGTTTGTTGGATCAGGCACCAGATCTGGTCAGATCAGGAAGGACTTTCCCCTTATAATTTCAATCATCCATGTCAAACTGACTTTTATTTTTACTTTCCATCCTGCCCAAACTAAAAATATCACAGAAGACAAATGATAAAATATTCCTTAAGTGCAAACGCAGATTTAATCTTCAACCTCTTGCTTCATTTAGTAATAGTGATATTTAACTTACATAAAATCTCTGACTAAACTGGGGTTGTTAAAATATAGAAAAAAAAAAAATTCTCTCTGCGTTCCTCCTCCTTTCCCAGCACTGAGTTTGAGTCACAAGACCATTTTAAAGTCATTTTTAGGTTCGTAGCCTGGCGTGTTCCTGGCTCCTCGCGGAGTTTGCTGCGTCTGTGAGAGGATAATTTTGCACTCCCAGAGAGGGGCTGTGAGGAGGAGCAGAGCCCTGTTCCTCCTCACGGTGCCTGCAACAGATGGGACCTCCTGGTGAAAGACTCCAAACCTGTGTGATCCATGTGGATGGGGAGCTGGGATCGCCGTGTTCTGCAGGAGAGGCTTGGCTGCTCTGGCAGCGTGGTGGCTTCTTTTGTTGGAATCCTGGACGCCGAGAATTTTAAACTTTCTGTGCTGAAGAAGAGTATTTTCCACAAGAAAATACTATATTGACCTGAGGCCATGGAGAAGGCTTCCAAAATTGATGGAAAGCACTGGGATTACAGGTGTGGAGTTTGATTAGGAGTGTGTAATATCACAGGGTGGAGTGAAACAAGACTTAAGA
Source organism: Irena cyanogastra (assembly GCA_013397155.1). Taxonomy (NCBI): domain Eukaryota; kingdom Metazoa; phylum Chordata; class Aves; order Passeriformes; family Irenidae; genus Irena; species Irena cyanogastra. The sequence goes on from VWZV01007388.1 coordinate 126,480, forward strand.
GTTTAAAGTTTTAGAATATAGCAGTATATATGGGGCAAAATGGAGGTTTTAGGGCTGTGGCTGGTTGCTGTTCTTCACCTTCTCCTTCATGGGTTTGGGTGGTATTTTGTAATTGGACAGAAAAGTCTGCATTGTGGACTTTGAGTGATTAGTTATTGGGTTAAAAATGAAAATAATTCAGGTGTCATTTCTTAATGGGACAGTTTAGCCTTAAAATACCCTGTAACAACAGATAGTTGGCCATTTTGTGGCTTGTTAGTGGGAGACTGCAGACCTCACTGCTGTGAGACTGTAACATTGATAAGAAAAAACAAATATCTAATCCTGAACGTGCACTACTGCCTCAAGTGCCTTCAGTCCTGATCTCAGCCGAGATAGACAAAAGAAGCCAAAACCTGCAGCTTCTGTTGGGACAGGATTGAATCATTCCAGGAGGTGGTGCAAACACAGAGTGATGAGGTTCCAGCTCTCAAAGTGCCACAGTGCAGGTGCAAGACAAGAGGGAAGGGATAGCAACAACAAAAACCCCCAAACAAACCCAAAAAACCTCAAACAAAGAAAAAGAAAATTGGAAAACCAGGGGGACACCACAAGGAATCCCAGTTAAGGCTCTCTTGAACATCAGCAGTCACTGCATGAGGTCATGTGTGGTTCATCTTTAGGGATTTGAGGTTGGAAGGAACATGAAGATAAGGTGACAGTGATAATTTTTTTTTAAAAGGAAAAAATTGAGGGGCTGGAACATGTCCAGAAAAGGGAAGGAAGCTGGGGAAGGGTCTGGAGCACCAGGAGTGGCTGAGAGAGCTGGGAGGGCTCATCCTGGAGAAAAGGAGGCTCAGGGGGGACCTTATTGCTCTCTCCAAGCCCCTGAAATGAGGTTGTTTGGTCTCTTCTCCCAAGCAACAAGCAACAGGACAAGAGGAAATGGCCTCAAGTTGTGCCAGGAGAGGTTTAGTTGGATATCAGGAAAAATTTCTTCACCAAAAGGGTTGTCACAGTGATTTGAAGGTGCCAGGATATCTACTTGGGCATCTTGAAATAAAAAGAAATGGAAAAAACCCTAAACCTGGTTGATATATTCTCAGATAGAAATGCTTGAATTTAGGTCTCTGTAGATGCAGGATAAAACATTTCTTTTTTAAGTGGAAATGAAACTGTTTCAGAGTGAATTACCTGAAAAAAATTTATTTTTTCAAGTCCCATTGCCTCTAATTTCCCTTCTGCTCTCCCCAGTTACTGCTGCCCGTGGCAGCCTCTCCCTGAGTCACTGCAATCTTCCAGGAGATCTGTGGGTCCACGTGTGAGCTTAAAAAAATTCAGGGAGAGCCTCACTAAGCACATCTGGGGTTTGTTACAGAGATATTCCCTCTCCTGGTGTTTCTGCCCACTCCATGTCATCCCAAAACTTGGGCTGAGGATGGAATTCATTGTGAGTTTTTTTGTTCAGGCCTTTTCTGTTTGGACATGTCCATCAAAATCCACGTTAATGATGGGTTTGATTTTGTGAAAATTGTGTGGCTGGGTGTTCAAGATATCTGAGAGAGGGAAGAGCCCATTCCAGCTCCCAGTGCTGGGATTTCATAGATTTGGGATGAAAACCTTCATCTCCCACCCCCTGCACCTGTTTCTCTGAATCTATCCCAAAGGAACCCCTCTTAGCAGACCTAATGATTAGGGCAAGGCCAGAAAGCAAAAGGATTTGTCAATTCTCTGACATCAAAGCACTGAGATACCAAAGGAACTAAAGCACCTACAGAAACAGAAGCAATTTCTGAAGAATCTTCCTGTTTCTACATATTTATCTTGGCTTTTTTGTTTTGTTTGATAAAAAAGGTGTGTTGTGATCCCTCATAACCCAGAGCTGCTCTCCAGAATTTTAATTCAGATTGCCAGGCTCTACAAAAAATTGAGAGTCATCGTCTGGATGGGGAGATAATCCCAAACCCTCTGGAAAACCAGAGATGGGAAAGTCTGGCTGTTGGTTTGATCTGTGTCGTCTGCAAGCCAGGAGTGACCATAGGGATTTAGATAAGAGCACCTGGACTGGGTCAGGATAAAGTCTCTGTAAACTGATGTAAATATTCATAGGAAATAAGAGAATGTGCATAAGAAAAGCTAAAACAGGGTGAGCATCCTTGAATCCCAAAATGGTTTGGGATGGAAGGGACCTTCAATATCACCCAGTTCCAGCCCCCTGCCACGGGCAGGGACACCTCCCACTATCCCAGGTTGCTCCAAGCCCATCCAGCCTGGCCTTGGACACTTCTAGGGATGGGGATGTAGTGATATATTTCCCTGAAATGCTTGTCCTATATCAGGACATCGTGGTCCAGGGTCTTTGGACAGAGACATGCTTTTTGTTTTGACAGACAGGGATTTTTGTGTTATATATTCCTGTATTAATAGTTCCTCCCTTCCTCCCCCAGGAATTTATCCCGTTTTTAACCGCTTTAAGTGGACACAATAGCCTGTGGGAAGAATTTCACGTCTTCCCTGTGTGTTGTGTCAGGAAATGGACACTTTGTGCCAGAGGAATTATCTTGGTGTCATAAGCCTGGATAAGTTTTTAAGCCACAGGATAAAATACAAGCAGTGCTTGGATATTCCTTGTTTATTCCACAGCCTGGATGCTTAACCATGGATCAAAGCCCTGTTGTGCTGAGCACTGTGGAAACACAAAAATTCCTCCTGCAGCAGAACAGAACACCAGAATGTCTGCAAGGGCATCTCCTTGGCACTGCTCCAAAGGCTGGACAAAGGAGCTGTCTTTGCAGAAAATCATGGATTCATGTGCTCCAGGNGTCCCAGGTTGCTCCAAGCCCTGTCCAACCTGGCCTTGGACACTTCCAGGGATGGGGCAGCCACAGCTTCTCTGGGCAATCTGTTCCAGGGCCTCAGCACCCTCACAGGGAAGAATTTTTCCCTAATATCCCATCTATCCCTGCCCTCTGGCAGTGGGAGGCCATTCTCTGTGTCCTGTCACTCCATCCCTTGTCCCAAGTCCCTCTCCAGCTCTCCTGGAGCCCCTTTAGGCACTGGAAGGGGCTCTGAGGTCTCCCTGGAGCCTTCCCTTCTCCAGGCTGGACATTTCCAGCTCTCTCAGCCTGGCTCCAGAGCAGAGGGGCTCCAGCCCTTGGAACATCTCCATGGCCTCCTCTGGACTCACTCCAGCAGCTCCACATCCCCCTGACGTTGGACCCCAGAGTTGGATTCTGTGCTTCAGGTGGGGTCTCATGAGGTTGGAGTAGAAGGGAAGAATCTTCAAATAGAAGAATTTTGGGGATCAGGAATATTCCTTGCATCTAAACTTTCCACATCTAAGATGAAGACAATGATCCTCTTAGGTAGATAAATTCCTTGATAATTGTCACATACTTCTATTCTACAGAGCAGGAGATGCCTGAAACCGAACTTTTTGTTTGTTTGTTTTCTAGTTTCTAAATGAAAGAAAAGTACGTGTAATATTGGCACAATGTGGGGTATAAAGCCATGGACACAGACCATGGCTTCTTCAATAGATTTACAGCAGAATTCCAGACTAAAGCTGATTCACATCTGTCTGGATCTGAGGACAAGTGGTAAATTCCTCCTTTGGCTGCATCTGTCACAGCAGGACACCTTTCCCTGCTATCCAGGCAGAAAAACTTTCAAACAACACCTGCCAAGTTGGAGCAGGGGAAGTCTCCTTTTTTTTTTGGATGATTTGCCAGAGGAATAAAATGCAGACATGACTTGTTTGACTCTGGTGCAGAGTTAGCGAGAAATGGATGGAAAATGGGGTGGAATTGTGCTATAAAACTACACACTGTGGACTCTGTTTTCCCTACGGGGTTTATTCCAAAAGAGAAAGTGCACAGCAGAATCTTCCTGACGTTTTTAATGGGCAGTGGTCATTAGAGCCTTTCTCCTTGGGTGGACAATTAACCTCTCACTTTATGGAAGGTGAAAATGGTCATTCTCGATTTCGAGCATAAAATTTGCCTTGCATTAAGGGGGAAAAATAAATCCTCCAGAGCACAGAACAAAATAATCAGGATGAATAAGGATCTGTGAGGAATTGCTCTGCCAAATGATGATGGGACTCAACCAAAGATTTCTAAACAGCTTAAAAAGAAAATCAGTTTTAATTCCTTTCCCAATTCTCAGCACTGTCTGCTGCGTATTTGAGTCCTGAATACTCATGAACAAATCTCCTTAATTTAGCTGTTTCTCAATTTTTGGTACATTCCAGGTAGCAAACTGCAAGGTCAGGTTAAGTTGCTTTGCATCTGTGACCATCTGAAAGCAGCAGTGGTTAATGAGTGTCACTTAATGACAGAGCTGATGAAAGGGATCTAAAGTCCCATCCACAAAAGGAGCTCACATTCACAGTGGCTCCCTAAAATACCAAAATTTGGGCTTTCCTGCAGAGAAGGGAGGCAAATTTGNTCTCTTCCTCCCCCAGGAATTTATCCCGTTTTTAACCGCTTTAAGTGGACACAATAGCCTGTGGGAAGAATTTCACGTCTTCCCTGTGTGTTGTGTCAGGAAATGGACACTTTGTGCCAGAGGAATTATCTTGGTGTCATAAGCCTGGATAAGTTTTTAAGCCACAGGATAAAATACAAGCAGTGCTTGGATATTCCTTGTTTATTCCACAGCCTGGATGCTTAACCATGGATCAAAGCCCTGTTGTGCTGAGCACTGTGGAAACACAAAAATTCCTCCTGCAGCAGAACAGAACACCAGAATGTCTGCAAGGGCATCTCCTTGGCACTGCTCCAAAGGCTGGACAAAGGAGCTGTCTTTGCAGAAAATCATGGATTCATGTGCTCCAGGTCATGCTGGCAGAGAGAGGAATAAACCTGGGGAGCTGCCTCTCCACCAGCCTTGTCTATCCCTGCTGAGAGACCAGAGATATTCCTTATAAATAAGGCAACATCAAGGCTGGAAGCTCTCAGCTCTCACCTTGCCCTCTCAGACTCCTCAGCATTTCCCACAGTCTGGGGTGAGTTATTAATATTGACATCCCAATTAATCCCAAATAGTAAATAAGACCCAGAATTAAATAATAAATGGGAGAAAATAAAGAATTTGTTATTTGTTTACTTTTCTTCAATCAGACACTTGGGATCATACGCTTGGGACACGTGCACCTCGATTATTATTGCGTGTTAAATTCAACCAGAACTGGAGGAGTTCTACAAGGGAATCAAGGAAAAATCTTATTTAATGTGAACCTGGTCAGTTTGGGCAGATTCACCTCAGAGACAGAGAACAGTCCCGGCACTGATTTATTTCATAGCATAGACAGAGACTTGTTAAGAAACCATGGAATGGTTTGGGCTGAAAGAAAACTTAAAGATCATCTCATTCCAATCCCTGCCATGGGCAGGGACACCTTCCACTGTCCCAGGTTGCTCCAAGCCCTGTCCAACCTGGCCTTGGACACTTCCAGGGATGGGGCAGCCACAGCTTCTCTGGGCAATCTGTTCCAGGGCCTCAGCACCCTCACAGGGAAGAATTTTTCCCTAATATCCCATCTATCCCTGCCCTCTGGCAGTGGGAGGCCATTCTCTGTGTCCTGTCNCCATGGACACAGACCATGGCTTCTTCAATAGATTTACAGCAGAATTCCAGACTAAAGCTGATTCACATCTGTCTGGATCTGAGGACAAGTGGTAAATTCCTCCTTTGGCTGCATCTGTCACAGCAGGACACCTTTCCCTGCTATCCAGGCAGAAAAACTTTCAAACAACACCTGCCAAGTTGGAGCAGGGGAAGTCTCCTTTTTTTTTTGGATGATTTGCCAGAGGAATAAAATGCAGACATGACTTGTTTGACTCTGGTGCAGAGTTAGCGAGAAATGGATGGAAAATGGGGTGGAATTGTGCTATAAAACTACACACTGTGGACTCTGTTTTCCCTACGGGGTTTATTCCAAAAGAGAAAGTGCACAGCAGAATCTTCCTGACGTTTTTAATGGGCAGTGGTCATTAGAGCCTTTCTCCTTGGGTGGACAATTAACCTCTCACTTTATGGAAGGTGAAAATGGTCATTCTCGATTTCGAGCATAAAATTTGCCTTGCATTAAGGGGGAAAAATAAATCCTCCAGAGCACAGAACAAAATAATCAGGATGAATAAGGATCTGTGAGGAATTGCTCTGCCAAATGATGATGGGACTCAACCAAAGATTTCTAAACAGCTTAAAAAGAAAATCAGTTTTAATTCCTTTCCCAATTCTCAGCACTGTCTGCTGCGTATTTGAGTCCTGAATACTCATGAACAAATCTCCTTAATTTAGCTGTTTCTCAATTTTTGGTACATTCCAGGTAGCAAACTGCAAGGTCAGGTTAAGTTGCTTTGCATCTGTGACCATCTGAAAGCAGCAGTGGTTAATGAGTGTCACTTAATGACAGAGCTGATGAAAGGGATCTAAAGTCCCATCCACAAAAGGAGCTCACATTCACAGTGGCTCCCTAAAATACCAAAATTTGGGCTTTCCTGCAGAGAAGGGAGGCAAATTTGCCAGGCAGGGTGAGTCTGGAAGTGCTCTGAGGCCAATTTCTCTGGAAGGCTAAAAATGAGCTGATGGTTTATCTCTGCCAGAGATTCCCTTCCTAATCCTTTCCCTTATCAGGAACAAGTTTCCTATCAGTTCTCTGCAGGGGCATTAGTAGAGAGAGAAGAGAGAGCTCAGCTCTGGATGGAAATGCATCCAATTCCCAGCAGCTCTGCATTTTGTGCATCCCTTAGAGGCCAACCTGCACCTTCCTCCAAGATACACTTCAGGTCCCCAGTGTCCCTTGCTTTCTTTCTCCTCCAGAGAGAACAAGGCTGGAGCACAATAACATTTTCATGTTTCTACACCACTTCTCCCCTTTTCACTTCTGCAAATTCCCTAGAACCATGGAATGGTTTGGGCTGGAAGCTCATCCGTTCCACGGGCAGGGACACCTTCCACTGTCCCAGGTTGCTCCAAGCCCCATCCAACCTGGCCTTGGACACTTCCAGGGATGGAGCAGCCACAGCTTCTCTGGGAAACCTGTGCTAGGGCCACAGCACCCTCTCACAGAAGAATTCCTTCCCAATATCCCATCCATCTCTGCCCTCTGGCAGTGGGAAGCCATTCCCTGTGTCCTGTCACTCCATCCCTTGCCCCAAGTCCCTCTCCAGCTCTCCTGGAGCCCCTTTAGGCACTGGAAGGGGCTCTGAGACCTCCCTGGATCCTTCCCTTCTCCAGAGTGGACATTCCCAGCTCTCCCAGACTGTCTCCAGAGCAGAGGGGCTCCATCCCTCAGAGCATCTCTGTGGCCTCCTCTGGACTTGCTCCAAAAAATATACGTGATATCTCCATTCCCTGTGGGGCAAAATCCCCTTCCTCGCATGAAAGAAATTTTCAGTCACACAGCTCCTGGTGTGAACAGCTCCGTGCCAGGATGGTGTGACTAAGAACTGCTCCCTCCCTTTCACAGTACATATATTTAGATCTCTGTGTGCATCTCTATCCATACCATATAGATCATCTTTATGCTATATGTATCTACAGCTACATCTATCTATATCTGGGTGACAGAATCATAGAATGGCCTGGGTTGGAAGGGATCTTAAAGTCATCCAGTTCCAGCACCTTCCACTATCCCAGGTTGTTTCAAGCCCTATCGAACCTGGCCTTGGACACTTCCAGGGATGGGGCAGCCCCAGCTTCTCTGGGAAACCTGTGCCAGGCCCACCCCACCCTCACATGGATGAGTTTTTTCCTAATATTTGATCTAAATCTATTTTCTGTCAGTTTGAAGCCATTCCCCCTCATCCTGGCACTCCATGCTCTTGTAAATAATCCCTCTCCATCTTCCTTATTGTCTCTTTCAGGTACTGGAAGGCCACAATTGGTTCACCACAAAGATTCTCCTTTCTGGGCTGAACAATCCAAATTCTCTCAGCCTTTCCTCACAGCAGAGCTGCTCCATCCCTCTGCTCATCCTGGTGCCTACTCTGGACTCCCTCCGGAAGCTCCAGGTCCTTCCTGTGCTGGGATCCAGAGCTGGATGCAGCTCTGCAGGTGGGGTCTCACCTGAGCAGGGCAGAGGGACAGAATCCCCCCCTCTCCTGCTGCCCAAACTGTGGGATGAACCCAGGACAGTTTTGGATTTCTGGGGCTGGAGAAACATGGCTGGCTCATCTCCAGCCTCTCACTCCCCAGCACTTCAAGTCCTTTTGCCCAGGGCTGCTCCATCTGCTCATCCCCAGCCTGGATTCATGCTGGGATTGACCCTGGAGCAGCACCAACACTTGGTTTTGTTAATAAAAACTTAATACAAACACAATATTAATACAATTGCAATATTAATATTGATACAATAGACAAAATACTCATTTTTAATGCAAGCCTATTTCCCACTCTCCTCTTTTTTTCTGTGCTAGGAATGGAGATGAATTCCTCTTAAATCCTTTTGTGCTTCCAGACCCTCTTCTTGCAGCAGCTCAAGAGCAGAAAATGAGGAATTTTCCCCCAGTTCCCCCTGTATCTCCTGTAAACATGACCTGGAAGGCATCCCCTGACACAGCGAACACAAACCAGCCTTTTTTTCTCTATCCAAACTGCTATCCCAGAGTTTTGGAGGGTGAAAATCCTGTCTACAGCTGACTTCATAAAGGTTTCTCAGCAGGAAGTGTGGCTTTTTATTACAAGCTTCACTCCATAAATTATCTTTTGACAGAAATAATTTGAAAACAAACAAAAAAATCCCCAACAGAGTGACTTTAAAAACAATGAATTGTGTAAATAATGAGAGAAGCCAATGCCCTTGAACAGGCTGTCACCTGCCTGTACCTTGCTGAGGCTTTAGCAGGAGTCACTGTGGGTTTAATTAACACCTTCCTTGGCCCCAAAATCACCACGTTGTTCTCAAGGATGGAGTGACACCCGAGCGAGAGCCCCCAGGTTTTGTTGCGCATTAAGGGCCTTGGTTAATCCAGGTTTTGTTCCATTTCCTGGGACAGCAGGCTTGCAGCAGAGTGCCTGGTGACAGCCTTGTCACACCAGGGACTCCTGGATGTGCCCGGAGTCTCGGGAAGCCCAGGGCACGACTGTGCTTGCAGACAGCATCCAGTGGCTTTGCTGGATCTGTGCCTCTGCTCCTCCTTGAGTGCCAGCAGCGCAGGAGGGAATTTCTCCTCTGGATGCCCTCGCAAAATTTTAGTGACAGGCAAGAGCACAAAGTTTGCAACGCTGGAGTGGAACTGAAACCTTTTGGAAAGAGAGGGAGGGCAGCAAGGTCCAGATGCTGGGGGAGCCTTGGTTGAGCTCTGAGAGCTTTTCTTTTAAACAAATCCTCTTCTTATCTCCTGTTTTCCTGCAAGGTCTGCAAAGGGATTAGACTTTTGATGTTGGCCCACCCGGGAGCTGGCTCACCCCTTATCCATTTTCGTCCATGCTGTAGGATTTGACTTTGCTGTGAGATCCATCCCCTGACTCCCTGCCCTGCTTTGTGGGGTCGTGGGAAGGACATCGGACACGGGATGGTCCTTCCTGCCCGTGCACAGGATTTCAAACAGATTTAACACCTGCAGTCCCAGACATCCAGGCTGGATCATTCATCTCTAGACAGGAACGAACAGAAAAACGGGATTGGAACTAAATTATCCTTGAAGTCCCTTCCAACACAATCCAATCTCTGCTACAATTCTTAATTGTGTTCAGACCTTTCAGGAATCTGCCTTCCATCACAATTTCCATAGGAGACAAGTTCAGACTGTGTCTTCCAACAAGTCTAAGGCATTTTAAGGCAGAAACCTTGCCTTTTTTTAAGGGCAATGTGTATTTTGCCACTTATTTTCAGAGGATGCAGGATTTTACCCGCTGATTTCAGCTTCCAGCAGACTGAGTCATCTCCTCAAGATCATCTTAGAGATTATAGTTTCTGGAGGGTGAAGAACTGAGATAAACAGGGAATCTTGGAAGCCAGATGCTGCATTAAAATTGTGGAATTAACCCAGGTGCAGTCACCTTAACTCTGACCATTTCCCATTTCTCACAGTCTCATAGATTTTGTGTTTAAGAACCAAGCTTTAGGATGTCATTTTTGGTACAGATGACTGCCAGTCCAAGTGTGCTGTGCTACTTTTATGGCATTTTTAGCATAATAATATATTCTATTCAAAACTGGTGATGTATGAACATAAATATATCTTATTTGCCTATTAACGTTAGACAGGAAAAGTGATTCTTTGTGCAACATCTGTAATGTGATCATTTCAATTTTATCTTCTCCTTTTAGGTGTCTGAGCAATAAACCTTGAAAGACATTATTTATGGAATTTGGTGCAATACCATCACTGTTATTACAGAATCAGAAATTTTCTACTCAAAGAAGTTCTAAAGGTTGTTTTTTTTCTTTTTCCTTGTCCCTCTACAATTCTGAAGTGGGAGGACTCTGGGGCATTTCAGAGAATCCTGGAATGGTTTGGGTTGGAAGGGACCTCAAAGATCATTGAGTTCCAAACCCTGCATGGGCAGAGGCACATTCCACTGCCCCAGGTTGCTCCAAACCCCTTCCAACCTGGCCTTGGACACTTCCAGGGATGGGGCAGCCACAGCTTCTCTGGGCAACCTGTGCTAGTGCCTTATCACCTTCACAGGGCAGAATTTTTTCCCAATATCCACGCTAAACCTACTCTCTGTCAGTTTGAAGCCATTCCCCCTTACCCTGTTACTCCATGCTCCTTTAAAGAGCCTCCCTCATTTTTTTCAAGGAGAAACCTTGCTGCAAGAGAGAGGGAAGGCATCCTGTCCATGATTTTCGGGTGCATTTTTCAACAAATGGGCACCATGACCCTAAGCATCATGAATGGAAATTAAAATTTTACTAACAAAGAGCAGACTTGTCCTGATTGGAGAGAGTAGAAAATCCAGGCTAAAAAAATGCACACACTACATTGGGATGAATAAATAAAACACATTTGAGGGGATTTTTTGGCTCCAGGACTCCCGACACAGCATGGATCACATCCAGGGGTGTGACCTCTCATCTTTATCCCCTTGAAAGAGGGAACATGGCTCATTGCACCTGTTGGGAAGAGCCCCTGGCTTGTGCTGCATCCAGATCATGACAAAAACCACCTGAGCCATTAAGAAGGAATTCTTGACTGAGAGGGTTGTGAAACACTGGAATTGGCTGCCCAGAGAAGCTGTGGCTGCCCCATCCCTGGAAGTGTTCAAGGCCAGGTTGGACAGGATTTGGAACAACCTGGGATAGTGGGAGATGTCCCTGCCCATGGCAGGGAGTGGAATAAAATGGGGTTTAAGGTCTCTTCCAACCCAAACCATTCCATGATTCCACCCTCAGTAGGTTTGACCTTTTAATTATCAACACAGAGATCACCTGTGAAGTTCTCACCACACCTGAAGGTTCTTATCTGCTCCCCATGTCCTGTGCAGCTGCAGAGCCCAAAAATCAATGTTTAAGTGGAAGTGAATATGAAAATGATTGCTGCTGTAAGTCAGGGAATAAAAGACAGAGGAGGAATATCTTTTCTAGTGATAACATGTGAATAAATCCCTGTGGCTTATTTTGATATCTCTGACATTTTTCATAAAGACATTCTCCAAGGAGCCAAAGAGATCTGTCAGCACAGAGTGAAGTGTGTACAAATGAAGCACAAATCCACCCTCCTGAGGAATGACAGAGGTGTCGATAATTTCAGTAGCTTGGAGGGAGCAATTCTGATGCAAAACCTGGAGGAGTGAATCCCAGCTCGAGGGATTTTTAGCTCAAAATGTGATCACAGTGACGCAATCATGGAACGGCATCACCCCGCGCAAGGAATGCTGCAATCCCTGAAAATGCACCAGGCGTGTGGAAAAGAGAGGAGAATTCAGGATATGGCATCATGCCTGGTTTCTGCTGTGTTTCTAAAAATTCATCTTGCAGGTCTCTTTTGGGAAAATAATAATTTTAAAAAGGATTTTCTTTTTTTTTTTTTAATATGATGGAATTCAGTGAAGCTGCAGAGAGTACCTGGTTCCTGAGGCAGTGAAAAGTAGGGGAACCATAAGGAATCAATCAAAGGGAATGCCAGGGGATGAGCGCAGGGTTTGTCCCTCTGTGCTGGGCACCGCTGAAGCACCTTGAGTGTCCAGTTCTGGCCCCTCATGACAAGAAGAACATTGAGGGGTTGGAGTGTGTCCAGACAAGGGAACAGAGCTGGGGAAGGGTCTGGAGCACCAGGACAGGCTGAGGGAGCTGGGAGGGCTCAGCCTGGAGAAAAGGAGGCTCAGGGGCGACCTTCTGGCTCTCCATGACTCCCTGACAGGAAGGTGCAGCCAGGCCAGGCTCTGCTTGCAGGGAACGAGGAATAGGGTGAGAGGGAATGGCCTCAAATTGCATTCAGGTTGCAAGGAGGAATTTCTTCATGGAAAGGGCTGTCAGGCATTGAAAGGGGCTGGCCAGGGAGGTTTGGAGTCCTCATTACTGGAGGTGTCCAAGGAAGGCCTGGACATGGCACTCAGTGCTCTGGGCTGGTGACAAGGTGGGGATCGGGCACAGCTTGACCTTGATGGTCTTAAAGGTCTTTTTCAATCTAAATAATTCAATTCTCTGATACTCAATTCTCTGAAAATCAAATGTCTCTATGAACCTGTCTCTTCCTTTGGCACTTACACCAGTGATTTTTAGCCTGTCCACCTATTTTTCTGAAGCAGAAAGAAAAGCTCCAGGACAGTGACCTTGACTGCAAACATCAGCTGCAAAATATTTAAGGGCCGTTAACTGGGAAATATTAAACTGCCCTGGGGCAGCGTTGGAGGTGAATGCTGCCCTCACATTAACTCAAGAGCAATGCTGAGTCACACCTGGAGGACTGCAAAACTCAGATCATCTTTTACATCCTCCAGAAATTACTTGGGAATTTTGTTTCCTTTAGAGCAAATCCTGGCACGAACGCGCCAGGCAGTGAAACTCCTGCTAGAGCCCTTGGGAGACTTCATTGCGGTCTAGAAGGTTCCTTTTTCCTTCTGATACATCAGAACTTGGGGCTCTGTGTGGCTGGGGACGACTACATCCTGCAGGGATGTGTCTCCCAGGGCAGAGCATCCATTAGGGATGACTCAGGGGAAATGGGAAATGCCGGTGTTCAGCCATCAAAACTGATCCTGTGCTTCCCACAATTGCAGGAGAGTCTCACTGGCTACAGGGGAAGGTCTCCAGGATAATGTTGGTTTCCCAGCTCATCTCCCTTGGACATGATGGTTTTCAGGAATTAACCACCATGCTGGGAGCACAGTGGGAATTCAGGCAGATTCCAGGCTTTTTTTGAAGGAGAAACTTCTTTTCTTGATGGTGGCATCAAGATCTTCAGCCAAGGAATGGGAGCTGCTGGGGTAATTGGGAGCAGTCACCATCAGGTCCCAACAGGCACCAGACCTAAGGAAGAGAAGCACAAGAGAGGGATCTCAGGGCTGGAATTGTGCTTTTGTCTGGTTCACTTTGCTCTTTCCCATATTATTATCCTCTCCTTTCCTTTAAAATCAACCCCATCCTGCCCCACAATGGGTAATATCCAGTTAATTCACCTTTTTATGGAGAAATTGCATCAAAAAGGGACATGGGAGAGCTTAAAAAGATCATTTAACCCCTATTCCATATAACCGCGGGTCATCATCCAGCAAAAGGAGCCCCTGTGGACAAAAACCTAAATGATATTTCCGTCAAAAATCTCAGAATTACGTAAATAGCATCGTTCACATGGGAGGCCACAAGGATTCAGACACATTTTTGCATTTCTAAAGGCAGCTTTCTTAAAGGCCCCTCAAATGTAAAAAAGGAAAAGTCAAATGTTTATTATTCCAAGCCCCATCCAAGCTGGCTTTGGACACTTCCAGGGATGGGGCAGCCACAGCTTCTCTGGGCAACCTGGGCCAGGGCCTCAGCACCCTCCCAGGGAAGAATTCCTTCCTGATATCCCAGCTAAACCTGCCCTCTGCAGTGGGAAGCCATTCCCTGTGTCCAAAGTCCCTCTCCAGCTCTCCTGAAGTCCCTTCAGGCACCAAAAAGCCAAAATAAGGTCACCCCAGTGCCTTAAATTAAACTCTATTCCTATATTTTTGGCTGAACATGAAAGTTGTGGGGTTTCAGGAGGTGAGGATTGATTGATCATGGAATCATAGAAGAGAATCATGGAATTGTTGTGGTTGGAAAAGACCTTCAAGATCATCAAGGCCAACCTTCAACCATCACCACCAACCTGTTCACCACTAACCCATGTCCTCAAGTGCCACATCCACAGGTTTTTGAACAATTCCAGGTTCCAAGTGATTCCACCCCTGCCCTGGGTGGCCTCTTCCAATTATTTACAAGCCTTTCAGTGAAAAAAATCCCTAATATCCAATCTAAACCTTTCCTGGTGCAACTTGAGGCCATTTTCTCTTGGCCTATCCCTTGTTCCCTGGGAGAAGAGACTGATCCCAACTCACCACAACATCATTCCAGGGAGCTGTGGAGTGTGATGAGATCTGCCCATGCCACGTGTGATGCTCCAGCTGTTTTTGAAGTTCTGCTTTGCCTCCATTGTGCTGTTCCCCAAGGCCATGAAGGAATTCTGGAGTGGCTGGTTGGATAAAAATGTTCTTATCACCCAAGGAAAATCCAGGGATTAACTGAGCACTGTCTTGGACTATGAAGGAAGTTTTACTTTCCTGCTTTTTTTTTTTTTTAACCTCCCATCAGGATCAGCTCTCCCCACCAGCTCCAGACTGATGCAAGTTCCAAGCACGCTGGGATTTATCCTTTTTTTAAAGCTCCAGTTTTAGGAAGTGGAGAGGGGCGGCTTTTGCAATTCCTGAATCATCGTGGAGTTCAATCCTGCCTACGCACTTAAAAGCTTCTCCTGTTTTCCGTCAGGGCCTTGGCTCCCTTCTTCCAAAGAGTTTGCATGATAATGCAATTGTTATTTTCTCAAGGTTCTCTATACTTAGATGAACATCAGACAGAGAGAGGAGAATGGTTAATTAGCCAGACTAATGAGACCTGAGGTCCCCAGTTTCAGTGCAGAGTTAAAGAGGGCTCATTAAAGCAGAAACCTCGTGGAATGAGCCAGCTCCAACAAAAAGGCAGGAGAAGGAAGAGCGTTAACCCTTAAGGAGGCTTTGATTTCCATCCAACGTGGATGGAAGAAAGAAATAACACAGGGAATGGCTAATTCCATCCTGCAATGGATTTGCTGGGCTGCTGAGTGGACAGAATTCCCATGGAAAATAAACCAGAAAGGTTCAAATAGAGACAGTTTTCCCATGGGAAAGGAGGGAGAGGGGTAGAGTGCAGGAGGCTGGATGAGAATCCACTGGGGTTTTTGAAGGGGTACAGAGAGGAGCCCATGTACATCAAATGCCAGCAAAAAGCGGGGAAAAAAAGGGTTATCCATTCCCTGTGAAATTCAGGGAGGCAAGGAGGTCATTCCTGGTCATCTGGGAATAAATTCTCCAGTGTTCAACCGAATAAATGATGAGACAACCCAGTCATGGAGGTTGTGCTTTTCTCTCCTTGGTCATTGCAACCTTTGGCACATTTGGGTGGTGATCTCCAGGTTCAGGTTAAATATTAGGAAAAATTTCTTCAGTGAAAGAGTGGTTAAGCATGGAACAGGATTCCCAGGGAATGGTGGAGTCACCATCCTTGGAAGTGTCACAAAATTGAGGAGACCTGGCATTTCACATATGATTTAGTGGGAATGGTGGGACTTGGTTGAAGATTAGACTTGATATTCTTGGAGGACTTATCCAACCTTAATAATTCTATGATTCTGTGATTCATTGTCTTCATTTCTGTTGCTCTCTAGCCCTTTTGCTGACACAAAACTGCAGCTCAAAGGGAGTAGTTTTTATATATTTTATATATATTTTTTTTTTTTAAAATCTACTTTACTATGTACTAAAGTACCAAGGGAACAACAAATTGATTTACACAAAGCCCAGGAATTCACAGAGAAAAATAAACAGACTGAACTTTTGCCTTGCACTTTTGGTTGTTACACTGGTATTTTATTTTCTTTTCTATTTATTAATCCCTGTTTTGAAAAACAGAAGGGGTAAGAAAGGGGGGGGAAAGCTGTCCAGAAGTCAATGAAGTGTTTTGTTTTGCTGCTCTTGCATCTTTTTTCCTCATCTGTGTGCAAAAAAAAACAAANCACAAAATTGAGGAGACCTGGCATTTCACATATGATTTAGTGGGAATGGTGGGACTTGGTTGAAGATTAGACTTGATATTCTTGGAGGACTTATCCAACCTTAATAATTCTATGATTCTGTGATTCATTGTCTTCATTTCTGTTGCTCTCTAGCCCTTTTGCTGACACAAAACTGCAGCTCAAAGGGAGTAGTTTTTATATATTTTATATATATATTTTTTTTTTAAAATCTACTCTACTATGTACTAAAGTACCAAGGGAACAACAAATTGATTTACACAAAGCCCAGGAATTCACAGAGAAAAATAAACAGACTGAACCTTTGCCTTGCACTTTTGGTTGTTACACTGGTATTTTATTTTCTTTTCTATTTATTAATCCCTGTTTTGAAAAACAGAAGGGGTAAGAAAGGGGGGGGAAAGCTGTCCAGAAGTCAATGAAGTGTTTTGTTTTGCTGCTCTTGCATCTTTTTTCCTCATCTGTGTGCAAAAAAAAACAAAACAAAACAAAACAAAACAAAACAAAACACNCACTAAGAGGAGCTGGTCTTTATATACTTTATCCTTTGGAAAATATTCCATAAGCTGCGTGCAAAGCCAAGCTAAGCCTAAATTTTAATTCTGCCCTCATTTACAGGGACACATCTCATTGACGTAAATCCCTGGTAGTGCAGAATCCTTTTCTCTGAGGGCCCTGGAAGATTGGATCCAGCTCTGGGGAGGTGGGTGGGAGCTGCTTGGATGAGCAACCTGAGTGCTAAAGAAGATGCAAAAACATTTGAAGGAGGCAAAACTGTAGGAGGGAAATTGGGGAGTTCTAAAATTCCTGGGAAATTGAGGAGTTCTAAAATTCCTGGGAAACTGGGGGCTTGTAAAATTCCTGCAACTGCAGGAGTCAGGGCTGGACACGGTGGTGAATGGCCTTATTTAGGTTAAATGGGATAATAATGGCACTAATTATGCAACTTTCTCTCCTTTTCTGCTGTCACTGGGCGAGAATTAGTAATGGGCAGCCCAACTGTGTTAATTGCAGTGTTAATTAAGAACACCCTCCCCGTGTAGATCCCCTCACGTGGCGGAAATGGTCTTGGTCATTTCTCCAACTTGATAGATGGAAAATATTGATATGGGAGTTAAAAGCAGCAGCTCTGCTCCACTCAGCCAACGGAATTTCCACGATGGATGGGACAAACATATTATTAATGAGGCTTTTTGAAAGGACAGCACATCTACAGAGCATAAACACACAGAGGAGCAACAATGATGAACCCAAGAGTGATTCCAGAGCAAGATGATGGAAACCACCAAGAATCTCACACCGAGGGATGCTCGTGTGCCTGTGGAATGTTAATGATCCAAAAGGAGATGGAGGAGTCCTGCTTTGTTCTATTAGTGGCAAGGAAACTGAGGCAAGGAGCCAAATGGTTTATTTGGCACCTGGAAGGTCCATTTGGAGGGGAAAATAATCGATGGATGTGACCATGAATAAAATTCATCTTAGTTTCCAAGAGCTAGGGAATGCATTTGAAATCTCACAGATTAGAAAAACTCAAATATAATGAGGAAATAGAGAGATTTTATAATGTAAAAGTAGATCTACCCTGTCTAACTTTATTCATGGCCAACTCCTGAATTGAATAACAACTTTCCTTAGGAAAAAAAAAATTGAATGTCTTCTTTCCAGTTTTGAACTACAATTGACATTCCAGTAAAATATTTATATTTGAGTAAATTATTCTCTCCAGAGATCTTGTGGATTTGCCATCCCTGGAAGTGTTCAAGGTCAGTTTGGACAGGGCTAGTGGAAGGTGTTGGAAGGGGTTGGAAGTGGGTGATCTTTAGGGTTCCTTCCAACCCACACCTTTCCATAACTCTGTGATTCCCAAAGATCAGATGCCATAAATAAACTCAACTTTTTAATGCTTTGACTTTTTGCTTTTATTTTTTAACAAGTTCTGTCTTGATTCAATTTCAGTGAATTGCTGGTTTTTACATCTCTGTAAAACTAAAAACCCATAATATTCCCATTTTCTCTTTTCCTTCCTGTTAAATAAGTACTGGAGAACAGGAATTGTTGGCTTCACAGGGAACAGAGTGGGGAAAAGAGACAGGAATTGTTAATGGTATAGGGTAAACACCCACTTTACCTTTTCTGATCTCTTCCCAAAAATCCCATTAATTCAATGCTAACAGGATGATTTATCCTCTTCAGGTTTTATGGAAAATTAACCCAATATTGAACAAATATAATCCCATTTCAGCCCAGTTTGAAGTGGTGCTGAGCTAGCACGCAAATGAGTCACTGAAAATCAACAGGAAATTACAGCCTGGAATATGAATCATCCATTGATCCCACAGCCGTTCGCCAGGGATAAGTGAGAAATTTTGGAGAACAGTGTGGATCCAACAGAATGATGTCAGAGAAAAATGAAATTGCTGGAAAAGATAATCAGAGTAGTTAAGGACTTTTTTTTTTTTTGATGTGCACAGCATGGAAAAAAAATCATATTGCAACCTCCAGAAATGGCCTCTTGCCTGCTTTTCCCAGGAAAAATGGAAAGAAAGTGGAGATGTGTTAAATACTAATGGTGCTGTCTCCTAGCCAGGCAAAAATCCATATATCCTGAGGAAATGTCCATCTCTATAGAGGCAATTAAGTTTTGGTTTTATAATTCAGGATTATCAATATCTCACGTCAAGACTGCTGCAGCACTATTTAAAACTCTGATTTGTAGATGGGATAGGACACGAGGAAATGTGTTGTATTTTCAGGGCAAGGAATAAAACAAGATGAAAAATAAGCTTATTTTTTCCTAAATCTTGTTACTTCAAGAGTAACAGAAAATTGAAGAAACTCAAAAAATAATTAGCAGGTGATTGGGGGAAAATTATTCATTTTGCTTCCTATTTGTTTTCAAGGGCAAAAGAGAAATAATTCTTTCTCTGTGTAAAAAAACCTGTAATTTTGATGGGAAAAAGTTTAGGAGAAATTAAATATTAATAAATACAGCTTTAATATACCTATCTCCAAAGGTAGAGAGATGCCACTTTGTGTTGGCAGAAGAATTTCAGGAATATCAGTTCTTAAATACACCTCGGATCTTGTGTCCAGTTCTGAGCCCCTCATCCATGAGAAAGATACTGAGGGGCTGGAGCGTGTCCAGGGAAGGGAATGGAGCTGGGAAGGGTTTGGAGCACCAGGAGCAGCTGAGGGAGCTGGGAAAGGGGCTCAGCCTAGAAAAAAGGAGGCTCTGGGGAGACCAAAATTCCCTTGATAGGAGGGTGGAGCAGGGTGGGTGTCAGGCTCTGAGAGGATAAGAGGAAATTGCCTGAAGCTGTGTCAAGGGGTTGGGTATTCAGAAAAAATTCATCATGGAAAGGGTTGTAATGCTTTGGAACAGGCTGCCCAGGCAGGTGATGGAATCACCACCCCTGGAAGTGTTCAAAAACCACTCAGATGTGGCATTTGAGGATGTGGTTTAACGGTGAGCACGGTGGGGGTGCTGGGTTGAAGGCTGGATTTGCTCCTAGAGGCTTTTTCCAAATGTAACCGTTCTGTGATTTCCTGATTTTCTCATTCACAGCCAATTGCTTCTTCTCCTGGTGCAGGTGACAACTGCACAAAGCCTCAACAGCGAGGAGCTGGGATGCAGAGGTTTGGTTTGTGTCCAAAGTAATGAAGCCAGATGTGGGCAAATTAACTCAGGTGCGGTGAGGAGGATTTTCATTTCGCCGTGGCGTGGCTGGTTGGTGGAGCAGTGCAGGAACACTTTCAGAGCTGCTTTAGGAATTTTTACATTTGATTTTCGCCTGGTTACCTTGCTGTGCCTGACAGCCCAACTCAACCAGGCAAGCCACTGGAAAATGCAGCAACAGGCTGCATATTAGGATTCAAAATGGTTATCAAACCATCTGTAAAAACCAGGCAAATAAATTTCAAAATGAACAGGGTCAGATAAGGAATTCATATTTATATTGCAGCAGCATTCCAGCTAAGAAGAAATAAAGATCATCAATGATTTACCAGTAATAGTTGTGAGTACAGAAGGAGATAAGGTTCATGGCATGACTTCAGGGCTTTAGAATAACCTATCCTGGCACAATTAAGAATTTTAGAACTCCAGTATGGGTTTGTTTTCACTTTTCAGTATCCCAGAGTGTTATTTCCTCTCTTCAGATTGCAGTGTCCCAAAGGAAGACTGCTAACCAAAATCATCACTTTTATCTTAATTAAGACATGCCATGAAAATTATCTATTGAAATGGGTAAAAAGGAAACAAAGCTATTGGCAAAGCTTTTAAGATTTTGTTCTACATCAGAACAGAGCTGAATGAAGATATGAGGGAAGTGGATCAGTGGAGCAACTCACAGGGGTGACATGAGCCAGTGGGTCTAAAAACTTATTTTAGTGAATACATTCCTGATGAAGCCAATGGAGACAGCAGGATTTGAGGCCCTGAATTTTATAGTTTTATAGAACCATCAGTAGAGGGGATTGAGCATGTCTGATGAGGAGCAGCTGAGGGAGCTGGGAAAGGGGCTCAGCCTGGAGAAAAGGAGGCTCAGGAGGCACCTTCTGGCTCT
This sequence comes from Irena cyanogastra, assembly GCA_013397155.1. Classification (NCBI taxonomy): domain Eukaryota; kingdom Metazoa; phylum Chordata; class Aves; order Passeriformes; family Irenidae; genus Irena; species Irena cyanogastra. Next base: position 147,226 of record VWZV01007388.1, read on the forward strand.
CCACAACTCCCCTGACAAGAGGGAAGAGCCAGGTGGGCTTTGGGCTCTGCTCCCAGGGAACAGGGACAGGAGGAGAGGGAATGACCTCAAGTTTCACCGGGGAAAGTTCAGGTTGGATATTAGGATGAAATTCTTCACTGGAAGAGTGGTCAAGCATTGGAACAGGATCCCCAGGGAAGCAGTGGAGTCACCATCCTTGGAAGTGTTCAGAATGAACAGATGTGGCACTTGGTGATGTGGTTTAGTGGGAATGGCGATAATCAGTCAAAGGTTGGACTTGATGGTCTTGGAGATCTGCTCCAAACTCAATGATTCCATAGTTCCCTAAATGCCACTGAGGTCACCCACCAGTGACAGGAGTGGGAGTTTATGTTCCTCATATCAGTGCATCTCTCCCTCAACCTCCTGCTGATTTCACCCTCAAGGCTCTAATAAAAGATTAAAATGGGTATTAACCACTTCCTTATCTGACTCACACTTTCAAAACCATGTACCACAACTTTTAACCTACAAATGGAACAAATTGATAAATCACACAGCTGAATATTCTGCAATTATACTTTTTTTTTCCTACTTTTACCCTCTTCGCAGACACCTTGTTCCTGTTCCAGCTTTCCCCCAGGGATGCACGGCCTCTCAGTGGGCCTGAGATGCTGCCAGCAATAATTTAAAAATTACAATGATTTAAAAATTATTACTATTATTATAATTTTCTCTTGAGATATAACCTGCCTACACTGGCTGTGTCTGTCAGACTTTTTTTGTGTTGGAGTATTATTTTCCACAGCGTGGAATTATTAAACAAAACACAGGTTTTCCATGGAAAATTAGGGGATCAGTTTAATTGAATATTGTGGCAGGAGCAGATTAAAGGGTCAAGAGCCTTTAGAACAGAAATTGTCTGTTCCTAACAGAGATTTTAGAGCAGACCAAGTGAACTACACCAGAAAATTGGCTGGTTTTGTTAACTGTGAAAGAGCCGAGGAATGATCCGACAGACATCTGAAGTGCTCTGAAATTTCCTCCAGTTTGGAAACCTCTTTTTATCTGTTTCCACTGGCAAGGGGAATGTAAAATTTGTGGGGAACTGCTGAGCTCCCCAGCCCGGGAATGCTGCCCTCTGCTCAGGCAGGGGTTAAGGAATGCAGGGCTTTGTGCACAACTTCCCGCTGACTTTCCCAATTTTCCTGTGAGCAGGGAACGGGGAACGTGGAGTTGAGCCACTAACTCCCGTGTCTGATAGTGTCAGCCAGGGAAGATAAGTGGTGTGGAACGTGATAAGGTTGTGGGAGTGCTGGAGCTGAGTGCAATAACAAATGGGGTTTGCTGGGAATATCCAGGGAGCTGCACTGCGGGAAGTCGTCCTTGCCCTACAAATGCTGCTTTATAAATACACATATTAATGCTTTAGTTTCCTCTCGTTTCATACCAAACAATTAAAAAATTGCTGTCTGATTTCCACTTAGGATGCAGCAACATGGAGTGGAGACAGAGCAGCGTTTTGTTAGTTGGGTGACATGTAATTTTTGGAATTGATGAAGTTTGGAGAAGGGTCTGTGGTACAGACATTCAGTGTCCTGTAAATACGGAATGGATTCAATTTCCAGCTTTTTCAGGATCACGGAATCACAGAATGGTTTGGGTTGAGAGAGACTTTCATCCAGTTCCAACCAATTTCATTGGATCAGGTTGCTCAGGACCCCAAACTGGAGGCTTTTGGGACACTTTATGGCACCTTCCAGCACCTAAAGGGGGCCTGAAGGCTGGAGAAGGACTTTGGATAAGAACATGTGGTGACAGGACAAGGAGAAATGTCCTCAAACTGACAGAGGGCAGGTTTAGACATTGGGAGGAAATCCTAATGATAAGGCACTGGAACAAATTTCCCAGAGAAGCAGTGGCTGCCCCATCCCTGGAAGTTTCCAAGGCCAGCTTGGATGAGTCTTGGAGCAGCCTGGCCTAGTGGAAGGTGTCCCTGGTCGTGGCAGTGGGGAGGAACTGCATGATCTTTAAGGTCCCTTCAAACCCAAACCATTCTATGAGCCATGAAAAAATAAATAAATAAAAATCCAAAGCTTGATGGTTGCTAAAACTACCTGTGGTCCTTTCAAGTGACACCTGCTGCTCAGCTGGGTAGGAAAGAAGCTGAAAAAGCTCCTGGATTTTGATGGATCCCTGCTGATCAGCTCCATAGATTGCTCCTGATCCAGGATCTGGGATCTTAAAGAAAAAAGAGCAGCTCCAGTCTGACAAAATGCAGTCTCCCAGCACCAATGTTTGAGTATTTCATTCCAAGTATGTTTTAGCATTCCAGCTGCCTGGTCCCATAAGCTTCAGAGAAGTTACAGCTACTTGGGATTCCAGAGGAATACTCCCAGACTTAATAAAACTGTCTTGGGGACTAATGAATTATTTAAAGACTGCATAAAGAAAATGTAACCTATGCATTTAAAGTAGGAAAATCCACTTTAAAGTCATCATTCTTCTGTCTTTATCAATCTTACAAGGTTTTTTCTTCATATATTGGTATTTTGTTTGTCTAGGCTGGATGAATTCCGAATGGGAACTATTGTCATTTAATTTAGGCCAATACTTGGCTCTGCATAAATGTATATTGATAATAAATATAAAGCCTTTTGTTTTATGTGTGTATTTGCCCTATTTAACAATAAAAAGTGCTTCACACAAAATTGGAAAGAATGACACAGAGGAATCACAAACTCAGGTGTAGCTTCCTTGGGGGTGTGGATGTTTTTATCCTGGAGCTCACCTTGACCGTGAGGATAGAAGATCTTTTTCTTTTTGCATAATAATGGTCCTGAATTTCAAGTGGTGAGAAAGAGAAGTGTCTGGAGAGAAAACCAAGTAGCTCAATAGCACCTTGAGAGGTCAGAAACCTCCAGTGAGGTGAATGTGGAGGACTGAATAGGGAAGAGGGAAAAAATTAGGAGGTAAAGAAAAACCTCCGAATAATGTAATAGGCATGAAAACTGTGGAAAATCTGGGCTCTGGTCAGGTGCTGAGCCTGCTCAAAGAAATGAGGGCAGAGTGCTGGAAAGGAAGGGGAAAAGAGAAAATTCCATACTGGGGTCTGAGATGGAATCAGCAGAGGCCAAAGTGCACAAGCAGCGCTGGCATCCCCTCAGTTGGTGCTTTTGGAGCTTTTATTATTTGCAAAACCTTTGAGGATTAAACATTCCCTCCCTCCTGGAGCAGCTAAAGAGGGTGGCAATGTCCCTGGAGCTGGAGATGTTTGGCATTCTTACACCCCCTGTGGATCATGGAATCATAGAATCATTAGTGCTGGAAAAGACCTCCAAGGTCACCAAATCCAACTTCTGACCAAACACCTCCATCCCCACTAAAGCACATCATGAAGAGCCACGTGAACTCGTTCCTTGAGCAATTCCAAGGATTGTGGCTCCACCACTTCCCTGGGGAATCTGGGCACTGGGGATGGAAAAAGAGGGGGGAAAAGTGAGGTAGGTAAAGTAGGAAGCTGAGGAAGAAGGTATTTTCTGTGTTATGCACAATTTTTCCGTCCTGAAGCAGGATTGATTTGGTTTATCCAAAGTTTTGGTTCCTGTGATGGAAGCTGCCATGTCCCACTCCAACAGGAACAATTCACTGGGGAAATTTTGTTTGGGAAATCCCCTTGAGGAGGCAAAGATGTGAGGAACAGCAGATATTGCACTTATTCAGCAGGTAAAGGTTTGTTTTTCCAGGTTTTTCAGTGCTGGAGTGGGAACAAACAGCACATTTAGCAAAGAGCTTTCCCATCCAAGTCTATTAATCCTCAGTGTTTGAAATCTCCGGGAATTATTCCCACAACATCCCTGGAACAGCTTCACCCTTGCTAAACAGAAAATCACAGTATGAGGATACAGCTCCTTCAGGTGATGCCCTGCTCCCAAGGAGAGAAATCCCAGCTGGAGAACCCGGGGTGTTTGGGAGTGGATCATGAGCCTCGGTGTCATTTTAAATCCAGCCAGCTGATGGCTGTGTCGGGCAGGAAATGAGCTCCCAAAAGCAGTGGGAGCTGCAGTTTCATCCCTGTGGGAAAGCCGGGAGGGGGTCTGAACTTCCAAAAACTCAGATTCAAGCTCCAAAGAGCACCCAGATGATGTGTGGTCCCTTGGCTCCAGGGAGAGCGCGGGATGAAATCTGGGGAAAGGTGAGGATGGGACTGACAGGGAATTTGGGAGAAGGAAGAGAGGGGACAGAGGGAGGATCTGTTTTGGAAAGAGCAGCGGGGATTAGTCCCAAAAGGAGAGCTGCTGGAAGCCTGGGAATATTCCGGGAAGGAAAGGGTTTGCTTTCACTTCTCCCTAATGATGTACAGGATTTCTGGTGGCAGATTCTCTGCCTGTGGAAGGGGGGTTGGAACTGGATGTTCTTTAAGCTCCCTTCCAACCCAAACCACTCCATAATTCCCCGATAATTCTGTGATACAAACCACCAGCCCCTCTCCTTCCCACAGCTGTTCCTGTTCTGCTCAGGAAAACTGTGGATTTTGGATTTTTTTGGTTTTTATCCTGTCAGAACTCACCCGAAGGTGTCAATTTTACTGAAATGTGCTCAGAACCACTCCTCCTCCTCCCTGCAAGACAGCATTTTGATAATACTGTCAACAACTTTTTTTGAGCTGGTGCAATTGGATTTTGGGATTACTTTTTTTTTTTCTCTAAGAAAAATTAGTGGTTATTTTTGTTATTTTTGAGAGCTAAAGTGAAGAAAGAAATAATTTCTACTCAGCCGGTTTTTTCTGTTGGTTTAATTTTTAACTTTGGTTTTTATTTTTTGAAATATTTCTTCTAGTTCTTTCTGTCCAACCTGTATTCTCTTAATCTTGGAAGGGAAATCAACTGCAAACTGCAAACTTCAAACTGCACCATTTCACACAGTCTGGAAAGTCCTTGATAAACTCAACTGCAATTTAGTGTTTAGGACCTCTAATCATGGGTGCTGGATTTTTCCTATGTGAAGTCCAGGAATAATTCCCTCAACTTGCATGGATAGCAGAGTTGTTTTTCTCTGCATCACTTCTTCCTACAGAGAGAACACTTATTTATTATTTATTATTTATTATTTATTATTTATTATTTATTCCCCACCCCTGGAAGTGTCCAAGGCCAGGCTGGACAGAGCTTGGAGCAGCCTGGGATAGGGAAGGTGTCCTTGCCCATGCAGGGTTTGGAGCTGGATGATCTTGAAGGTCTCTTCCAATCCAAACCATTCCATGATTCCCTGATAAATGCAAAAATAAGGACTTGGGTGGATTTGGCCAAGCTGTTGCTGCCTTTTAAGAGCTAAATGTAAAATTTTTCTACAGCATCCACATCAGACAGCATTCCCTCAAAACCCTCTGATATCTTTATTTGATGTATTTATTTGGGATGATAATTTTCTGATGCAAGGCCCTGTTGACCAAACAGCTCATCCCCAGCAGGAAGCCAAGAATTTGCTCTATTCCAGCTCGTTCCTCCCCTTCTCCTTAGCCCCAGAGAACAAATGAAATCATCAGGGATTTCAATCTGGAAATGTCCCCTCCAGATAATAATACAGATTTCTCTGTGAGTGTTTTATCAGTTCTTCCAGCACACTCCATCACCACAGGAATACACAGCTCGTGTCTGTCTTTACAGATACCACTGTATATCAACTTCTTCTTGAATATATATTCATAAACATTATTGAACATACATGCAGATTTATAGAAGGATCCTTAAATCAACTTTTCTTTCGATGGCAATTTCAATTTGGCAATAAAAAGTCAATGTGATGGATGTGGCTCTCTTTTCCATGCAAAAGCTCAATATAGATCTTTCAGTATCAATAATTCCCGCTATAAAATACATATCTATAAAACACTCCAGTGCTTAAGACTGGATTAAATTAGTGAGATTAATTCTGATACCTATGAAAATAAGTTAAAAGGAGTTAACTGTAAATTTGGTTCCTTTTTTTTTCCTCTCTCCTTGCCCTGGCAAAGAGAGACACATTTCATTTCCCACTGATCCAGCAGCCAGCAGTAATTGGTCTGCAATTTATTGTGAGCAGAATAACAAAGGCAGGAGAAAGGAACTGCAGAGAGCTGCTTCTGATTTGCCAAGAAACATTCCAGGCAGCCTTACACAGCTGGAATTATTCCCTTTCACCACCCCCAAGCACTTGGAGGATTATGGAATGCTGGAATCCCCTCCCAAAGCCATGCTGTTGGTCCCAGCCAAGGGAAGTCCCACACTCAGAGCCATGTAGGACTGAAGAGATGATGTCAAACATGCCCACAGAAAGGCAAGGAACTGTGAGAGGGTCTGGAGGAGAAACTAGTGGAGCTGGGGGGGTCTCAGCCTGGAGAAAAGGAGGCTCAGGTGCCTTCTCACTCTCCACAATTCCCTGACAGGAGGCTGTGTTGAGGTTGAGGTGGGCAATGGCCTCTTCTCCCAGGAAAAAAGCAACAGGACAAGAGGAAAACACCTCAAGCTGTGCCAGGGAAAGCTCGGGCTGGGTATTAGGAGGAATTTCTTCACTGAAAGGGTTGGAACAGGCTGTCCAGGGCAGTGGTGGAGTCACCATCCCTGAAGAGACTCAAAGGATGTGCAGGTGTGTCACTTGGGGACGTGGTTTAGTGGTGGCCTTGGCAATGCTGGGTGAACTTGATGACCTTAGAAGGTTTTTTCCAACTGGAATGATTCCAAGATTCTCTGGAATTTGCCTTACACAGCCTCTCTTTCAGTGCCTCTCTCTTTGTGTTTCACAAACAAATCCATCAGGCCAAGCCTGAGACATGACAGGACACGATGACACCAGTGGGAAGTGACCTACTTGAGCCTGGTGAAAACTGGACAAGAACCAAAACCTGACTTACTCTACAATTTCTAAGCATAAGAGGAAAGGGAATTTTAGGGAGTTGTAGCCTCTACAGCCACGTGTCCTGGTGCCATCATCACCAGAGCAGTGGGCAGAGATCTCACTGGAGAAGTTAGGAGGGTGTCTGCCCTCCCAGGAACTCAGGATCCACCTGCAAAGGGCACTATGAGAGCATAGCTTGGCTCCAAGGCAGGCACAGGAAGAAAACTGGTGGATTTGGGGAACTGGAGTGGAGGGAAGAGGAGACCAACAGGAGCATTTGGGAGGAGGAGCACTCTCGCAGGTGGAGAAGGGATGAAAAGAGCACCTGCAGCACCACTGTCCACATCTAGAGCTGTTCTTTCTCTGAGCAGAAGAAAGCCACAGCGCCCAGGGCAGGCCTGCTTTACATTCTGGAAAGTTAACATCTAAAAAACCTGAATAATTAACACTGTTTAATCAACAACGATTTTGGTTTCTGCTCAGAATAGGTGAGGGTAACTCCACAGGATGACCCCAGCACAGGAGGGCGGAGGGATTTTCACTGCATAAAAAGGGAGTTGAATTCAATCTCCAGGTGTGCTGAAAACAAGCTGACAACAGAAGCTGAAAGCAGCTGAATTCAGTAATTTTATATCCTGGAAATCTGTCCCATGCTCTTCATGAGTCCTGATCCACATCTCTGCTCAAATTCCTGTGTCAATTCTGCCACGCTGTAAACCTTCAGCCTCTGGTGCCACCATTGCACCAAATCCAGGGGTGGGATCTACCCGATATTCAGCAGCTGCAGCCTCGTGCTGAGCCCTGGGTTTCCTTTCATGGCTCATTACAATAAGTTAGATTAGAACTACAGCTAATTGCTGTTGCTGTAAGAGTTTACAGGAGATGTTGTTACTGTTTGTACATCATGGAGTTGGCATAATGACATGTTGTCTTTCCTAATTATATCAGCCAAATAATTCCCACTAAGTACTGGCATAGTGTTTTAATTAATATTATTACCCCCAGATCTGTCACAAAGCTCAAAACTCTGGAGCTGGAAAATGACTTCTTTTGTTTTCTTTTGTATCTTGAGGAAAGTTGAGTGGAAACCTGGAGGTCTTGGATCTTTTCTCCGAGGAAAAGAGAGCTGGGTTTGATTGCTACCTTTGCCAAGTGCATAACCATGGGCAAATGAGGCAGAATTTCACTGCCTCTGTGAAAAGGGGAGAGTATATTTAAATTTATTTCTTTTGTCTTAGGCAGATGGGATTTCAAAGAATTCCTGACTTAGAAAGTGAGGCTTTAGTGAATAGGAATTAGCCAGAAAATGACTTTGTGCTTCAGGCCTAGGCTCACCTCCACTTAGGTGTTTAAATTAACAGTTAGCAATTAGTGACTGGATAAATTAGGATTCAGTTACCCAGGCTGTTTGCAGGTGAAGGGAAGCAGGAAAGCGTCTCTGGGGGTGACTTTGATCATTGGTTTGCTGTTTTTCTTTATTTAAACAGGCTTCAAAGTTATTCTGTGACACAGTTAAGTGGCTAAGCCAAGGTGGGATGAGGTGGAGATCTCAGGAACTCACGGTCAGTGGTCCAGGACCCATCCACGTGTGCATTTCTAGTCCCAGGTACACTCAGGTGGGATTTGTGTTCCTGTGCTGGGAATGTCACTGATGTCCAGAAATGGTGTGACTGAACCATCAGCCATGGATGAGCAACTTGGTCTGGGGGAAGGTGTCCCTGCCCATGGGAGAGGGTTGGGATGAGATGATCTTGAAGGTCCCTTCCGACCCAAACCATTCTGTGATTCCAGGATTTGGTGATTTGCAGAATCACAGATTGGGTCAGGTTGGAAGGCACCACAGTGGGGTCATCTGGTGCCACCTCCCTGCTCCAGCAGGGCCATCCCAGAGCATCTGGCACAGGATTGTGTCCAGATGGGTCTGGAATATCTCCAGGGAGGGAGACTCCCACCCTCTCTGGTCTCTGTTCAGGGCTTGGTCACTGCACAGTGAAGAAATTCTGCCTCATGTCCAGGTGGAACTTCCTGGGATAAGTTCCTGCCTGTTCCTCTTGTGCCATTGCTGGGCCCCCCAGAGCAGAGCCTGGGCCCTGCTCGGAGCCCTCCCTGGAGATAGGGACAGACTGGGATGAGGTCCCCTCTCAGCTGTGTCTCCTCTCGAGGCTGAACAGCTCCAGCTCCCTCAGCCTTTCCTTGGCAGAGATAATCCCATCCCTTCATCATTTTTGTTGTCCTCCTCTGGACCTGCTCCAGGAGCTCCATGTCCCTCCTGTGCTGAGGAGCCCAGAACTGGACAGAGCACTCCAGATGTGCCCCACTGAATCCATATTTATATCCCTTTGACTTATTGGTGTAAGTTCAGCAGTGACAAACCCGGCCTCAAAACCAGAAGGGAACATCCTGGGTGCTGAGGCTGCTCTGACTCCCAGTGTGGAAATGCATTCCCTGAGTGATGGGAACAGCCAGCTGCAGGAGCTTGGTTTTCCACAGCTTCAAAAATATCTGCTCCATAAAAAGCTGCCGAGGGTTTTGTCACACTGCCAGATGTGCAGGGGCCAATTTGAGTTCAGGAATTTGTACTTTGGGGATGAAGCACCCTATCGTCCATTAAGGGGGGTTTTAGAGCCAGCTGGATCTCTCTGAGCTTCTCTGGGAAAAGGTTTGCATTCAAAGTGCTCTGTCACCTCTAAAATGGGGAGATGGATACGCTCAGAGGGGAGGCAGAGCTGAAATAAGAATGAGACAAGGGAGCTGGTGGGTCAGGCTGTCATGATCCCACTTCTGACACCAAAATAATGTTATGATAACTGAAATGTTAGGGTCTGATTATTAAAAGATGCCTCTGCCTGAATTAAGGTGCAAAAGAGACCATAAAAATCAAGAGTGCAGCTTTTATTTAACAGCATGTGCGAGGTAAACGGTAGGAGAGAAAGACAAAGAGAGGGAATTAAATAAAAAGAGTCATCTCCACATGGGTCCCTGTGGTGTCCCACCGGCCCTTCTTCTTCTGGTCTTCTCAGTGTGGACACCCCCAGATGTTCTTCTGGAGGTGCCACTTTTATACAGCCCAAATCCTGGGTATCCAGAGGCCTCTGTTCCATTCCCACAGCTTGGGATGGCCTGTGTGTAGGCAGTTGGTTCCTTTTCCCACAATTTGGTGGGAATTTTTGTCTGGATCACTCACCCAGATCTGCCTCACCAGGCCTGGAATCTTTCCATTGTTGCATCTGCACTGTGGAATTTCACCCAGTGGGCAAAGCCCAAACCCTCACCTCCATTTAGGTCTGGTATTAACACCCTCCCCTTTGACCTCCGGGCCTACCTTAAATTCCTCTTATGGTGGCTTTTCTTGTGGGAATTTCTTTCTTTGGCAGTGCTTTGGGATGAGTTAACTGAATTCTTTAAGTCCTGGCAAAGGCAACAATGGGAAGAAATTTGGGAGGATGCGGTGGCTTCACGCCTTTGTTGGCCCAGCTACTGCCCTGGGTCCACACAGACCACATCAAAATAGATCTCCTGCCACACAGGACTTGTCCTCCCTGAGAATGTAAATCATATTCTGTGACTGTTTTTATCTAGAATTCTTTTTTCAGTTCATTTTGAAGCTGCCTGGAAGAAAAACGGGTAGTGGCAACGTATCACATGATCTTTGGAGGCCAAAAGCTTTGGTTAAATCAAAATATTTCATTTAACTAAAGCAGAAATGGGGTCCTTTGATTTTTACTTTTTAATTTCACTCTTTATGATTTAACAAAATATACAGTCAGTGGGAGGGAAAAACTAAGAATAAAAGTAATTTGGAAATGAAGAATGAAAATGTTATGTGCTGGAAAGGTCAGAGAGGCAGTTTCAGCTTGATTGGAACATTTTGCTCGGGTGGTTTTTTTTTTAGTTTCCCCAGAGATACTTGATCAAAATCCACAGAATGTTCCTTCACCAGTGAATCAGCAGGGCAGTTCTAACCCATCTATTTAACATGATCCACTTTCACACATCGACACCTGGGCCACAGTCGTGTCACAGGAGGGGACAATGACCCCATTCTGGCTGAGGGACAGAGCCCAGGTGCTTTTAGAGAGGGCACAGCTAAGCCAGGCTGACAGAACAGCTGATTCAGCCAATTAACACTCATTAGCATGTCTTGGCGAGGTTTTATCCTGATCCGAAGACTCCTTACGTTTTCCACATTTGCTCTCCAAAAGGTTGTGTGGTAAGAAGCCCAAGAACATCTCCCAGGTTGGTACCAGCCCAAGAATATCTCCCAGGCTGGTACCAGTCCAGATGGAAGCAGTAGTGGGGAAATTTTCACAGAATCGTTAATGTTGGAAAAGACCCTCAAAATCATCAGATCCAACCCTCGACCAAATCCCACCGTGCTCGTCACAAAGTGCCACATCCACTCATTTTTCAACACTTCCAGGGATCGTGATTCCATCATCTCCCTGGACAGTCCATTCTGATGCTTGACCATCCTTTCAGTGAATAAATTTTTCCCAAAATCCAATCTGAACCTCCCCTGGTGCAACTTGAGCCCATTTTGTACCATTTCTTTGATGTGCAAGGTCTTTGATTGCCATGGGTGACTTTCACTGAAACAAGAAAAGTGCAGTGGAATGGAATTCCTGAGACTGGTGTGTGATTTACAGAGAGATTTACAGAGCTCTTGGAAGCCCATCCAAGAGAGGAGGGATCTGCACTCGCTGTGGTTTCCAGCTGCAACCAGATGTTCGAAAAGCTGGGCAAAAAGTGAGTGGAGAAAATTGATTTTTAACTTGATTCCTTACCTCTCCATGTGGCTGTTGGACATGAACATGGCCACAAAATTACGGAATCATGGATTGGTTTGGGTTGGGAAGGATGTTAAAGATGATCTAACTCCATCCACCCTGCCTTGGGACACCTCCCACTATCCCAGGTTGCTCCAAGCCCTGTCCAACCTGGCCTTGGACACTTCCAGGGATCCAGGGGCAGCCACAGCTTCTCTGGGCAACCTGTGACAGGGCCTCAGCACCCTCACAGGAAAGAATTTCTTTCTATTATCCCATCTACATCTACTTTCTTTCAGTTTGAACCCACTTCCCCCTGTCCTGTTTCTCCAGGTCCTTGTAAACAATCTCTCTCCATCTTTCTTGTTGCCTCCTTCAGGTAATGGAAGGCAGCAATTAGATCATCCCAAAGCTTCTCTTTTCCAGGCTGAGCATCCCCAACACTCCCAGTTTTTCCTCATAGGAAAGGTGCTCCATCCCTCTAATCTTGGTTGGTGACACTGTGCCATTGCTGAGCTTCCCCAGAACACAAATTCCCTCATCAACCTGCAAAGAGCTTGATGCCACCAGAAATTAGAACGTGAAAATAGAATTCAGTTCTTCCGCATTCTTTTTAACACCCCAAAATCTCTGTCAATTTTTTCTGTGGGCCTGGGGGTAGCTTTAACTCATAGAGAATTCATACAGCTCATCAAAAATGTTCTGGGCTATCACAGGCACTATGCTGCAGTTGAAAAAATACTTATTTATGAGTCTTGCATATTGTTAACAAAATAACAGCTTTCATTTTGCTTTCACATCCCATGATTCAGGGTGTTTACAGAATAAGCTGAATCTCATTAAATTTCTAGCTAAGAGCTGGCAAAAGCCCAGCTTGGCTGTGGTTCCACTCCGTACAAAAGCTGAGAATGCACCTCAGAGGTGAACAACAGCCCTTGACTTCAGAAAAAAGAATGGAAAAATTGAATGTTTTTTGGTTTTAGGGGTCACAGATTTCAGCTGAACTGAAAGAGTTCAGTTTTACCCATTTATGATGGTTTGTAATGAGTGCTACAACAGACACAGTTCCAGGAGATCTGGATTTTATTCCTAAATTTGTTGGAGATACTCTGTACAAAGCATTTCACCTTAGCCCAGCCATTAACTGGAAGTGACAACTCTGATTTTAATAAGGTCCTCTAAAAGCTGCTGTCAGGCAGCCTGGCACTGAGATCCTCCCTGCTGGAATAACTGCTCAGAAAAATAACAGCACCAGGCTCATTTGCCTAAAACAGGCTGAAGGCTTTTATCCCAGTGCCTGAGCCAGGAAATCAATCAGGAGCTGATTTCCATCAGGCTGCGCTGAGCAGGGGAGTTCATGGATCTGCCACCTGTGTGGGAAAATCCCAGGGATAAAGCTGTTCACAGCTCTCACAATCATGGAATTATTTATGTTGGAAAGGACCTTTAGGGTCATTAAGCTCTGCTGTAAGCCTGGCATTACTAAGTCCAGCACTAAACTGCGTCCCTAAGTGCCAGGTTCTAAACGCCTCCAGAGGCTCCACCCCTGCCCTGGGGACTCTGTGCCAAGGCTTTTAAGCCATTTTAGGTGGAGAAACTGTAAAGGGCTTAAAAGCCATTTTAGGTGAAGAAACTTTTCCTAATATTTGACCTAAACTTCCCCTGGTGCAACTTGAGGCCGTTTCCTCCTGTTCAAATGTTTGGGAAAAGAGCCTGACCCCAACCTGGCTGTCCCCTCCTGTCAGGGAGCAGAGCCAGAAGGTTCCCCCTGAGCCTCCTTTTCTCCAAGCTGAGCCCTCCCAGGTCCCTCAGCCCCTCCTGGTGCTCCAGACCCTTCCCCAGCTCTATTTCCTTCTCTGGACATGCTCCAGCCCCTCAATGTCTTCCTTTTCTTAAGAAACCCAGAACTGATCCCAGGATTTGAGGTGTGGCCTCACCACTGCCAGTACAGGAGGACAATCCTTGCTAGCCACAGTTCTGCTGTCACAGGCCAGGGTGTCATTGGTGTTTTGAGTGCCTCCTCCATGTCCCTGTTCTCCAATGCTCAGCCTTCAGGTGTCTCTGCCAGAGCCAACAGATTGGAATCACAGCACAGGAGCCTGAAATTTGCACATCTCGTTCACCCCAGGCTGGAAAAGACAACTGAAATCCTCGACATGATCAGGATCAGTCTGGAAATGGAATTTGGGAAAGGGTGGAGAGACAATGGAATGGGTGGGATGGAGAAGGAGGAGGAGGAGAAGGAGAAGAAGGAGAAGGAGAAGGAGAAGGAGAAGGAGAAGCAGGAGAAGGAGAAGCAGGAGAAGAGAAGGAGAAGGAGAAGGAGGAGAAGAGAAGGAGAAGGAGAAGGAGAAGGAGAAGGAGAAGGAGAAGGAGAAGGAGAAGGAGGAGAAAGGAGGAGGAGAACAAGGACAAAAAGGACAAGAAGAACAAGAAAAATAATAAGAACAACAAGGATTTGCAGTGAGAAATAGGGAAATAGTAAAGAATGAAAAATAACAGTGAAGGAAAGAAAACAGCTGGGGCAAAAGGATTTGCAGAGCAAAATGGAGCAGACCAAAAGAAGGAAAAGGTTTGAGTGGAGGTGAGGGAAAGGTGGAGAGCAACGGGTACAGGTGAAAGCAAATCAAAACCAAGCAGAGCAACCTTGGCCAAATGAGGGGAAAAAAAGATTGGTGTCAGTCTAAAGGACTTTATTTCATCCCCAAATTATTGCTGTGCTTCAGTGAGGGCTTTTTACTCCCTCTCTTTAACTCCCCACCTTTTTCTTCACAGTAACATTTAAAGGATGAGTATAGAAATTAGAAATCAAAATGTACTCAAACACATTGAAAGAATCCAAATAAAAATTTTCAGCATTTCTGAACCCAAAGTTTTCATCTGCAATATATTAGAACACATTGAAACACTGGAACACTTTATTCATTGCTCCAGCTTTCACCCACCTATATTTTCTTACATTGCTTTGTGGAGGAAACCATTGATCCATGCAGGCATAATTACTCACTTAATTACAGCCATCCTGAGCATCCTGTCTTAAACCAAATATGTACAAATTTATTAGAAATTTATTTATTATCAAGTAGAAATAGTGATGTTTCCTCCCTCCATCCAAAGGGTTGGACTGGCCCTGTTTTAAGAGGAGAAATGGGAGGTTTCCAAACTGCTCTGTCAGGATGGTGTTGAGGGGTGCAGGGATTGATGGGTGTCATCTAGGCTGGTATAAACTGCAGGGCAGGGTAAAATCCAGGCTTGGTAAAACCCTCTGAACAGTGGGATAAATGGGATGTAACTGGATTAAATGCCTGTGTTGACACAGCCAAGTCAACAGGACCATGGAATGGGATGAAAAAAAACCAAACCAACAAAACCAGGTGTAGTTTAGGACCTACAACCAGCTGTAAACCAGCTGTGAAAGACAGTTGGGATTAATCCACTTTGCTTTATGGGGAAGGGTTGGGAGCATGGAGTCAGGCTTTGTCATCCCAGTTGGAGTTTGGGCCAGAGGAGAGCTCCAGACCTTTAAATTTTCTTGTGCTGGATAACTCACGGAGCACAGCTGACAACAGGAATCGTCTTGGGGCAGGATGTGTTTGTTTTGTTGGGTTTTTTTAACCTGAGGACTGTTTTTCTAAGTCTCTACTGCAGTCCTAGCCCAGACTGGGCATTTTGACCACATCCTGATACTGTCTGAAAAAACACAAGGGGAGTACATCCCCTTCCTAATATCCCATGCCCTGCTTTCCTTAGGCAGGGAAATATGGATTTACCCTCAGGTGTGCACAACTGCAAGTGAGGCTGGACTGCCCTGTGGAATAATCTGGTGCTGCTGATGTTGAAACAGAACCCCTGGAGATGCTTTTAATGTGAGAACAGCAAAATACTCTGGGAAAAAATCTTGGTGGAGAGCCAGGACATGCACTCCAAACTCTGAGTGCTGCTCCTGCAGGAGGAGATGAGCAACAAAATGCCTTCTTTGAGGAACTGCCATCTGTTTTCCAGTGGGTTTTTGTTTGACCTTTACTTTCAGTCCTTCGCTTTCAATTCTTGCTTGTCCAAGCAAGTACTGGCTCTGCTGATCCCCGGGATTTCTGGGGAAGATGATTTTCACCAGGATCATGTTTTCAATCTCTTCAGAGAGCATTGAGTGCAGGCCAGCAGCGGGAGGCTGAATTCCTGATGGGAATGAATAAGTGACCTCAATGATGCCAATTTATAGCCTTGGAAAAGCTGCATCAGGATGTGTGGCCCCACCTGGGCTGTGCAAGGTTGGCAGGGTTAGGAGGCTGCACAGCTGATTGTCCTCCATCCAAACCCACGTCCAGACTCCTTGCACTTCCCAGGCACAATAACAAAAAAAAAATAATAATTTTCTACTCTACTCAGACACTGTATTTTAATTCTTTTTCAGTGCTTTATGGACTTCAGATAGAATTCTGTGCAAGAACTTGTTTAGGGAGACACCATCAGGCACTGAACTCGCATGGAAGTGTGACTTCACATTAGACAAGCAAATGGAGATGTCCTTATTCAGAGGGAATTCTGACCTGATTTATTTTGGTTCTCTTTCAGTTTGAACTGAGAAGGCTTGAGTTGAACTCACTGAACTTGTGAACATGAGCTGGTAGTCACGAAACCAATAAAAATAGTCATAGGTCCAGACCTAAGATCTGAGCTGGGTTCTAATTGAAAGACAGACTGTGCAGCCCAAAGAAGGTGTTCCCAAGGTCTGGACTCCAATGAGTTAATTAATCCATTGTTTCCCACATTGAAGCACCCAAAGTATAAAATCCATGTAGAGACACTGAAATCTGGGTCATTTATCCTGGTGTTTATTCAAATTTTACCTAGCAGTAATAATGATTAATAGATTGTTTGATACATATTTCACCAGGGGTTCCTGAATTAATTCAGCTTCTTATAACCAGGGAGAATAATTGAATACCCTTGTTACTCATGTGTTCACAACCCTCCCATTGTTGTAATTGGGTCACTCCAGTGCTCAGATGAAATCAGGTTTTAAAAATAAGCCATATTCAAATGGGTAAAAGGGAAATTGTGACATCAAACCTCAGCAGAAAGTGCTGTTAACAATTTAATAAACAGCCTACGTGTCATGCTGTTACCCAGGAGTTGGATAAGGATGTAAGACATTAATTTTTGGATCAGATTTCTGTTCTTCTAGCACAAGATTCCCTGTCCAGGATGGAAATTTGGAATTAGGGGGGTGAAAAACCTCGTCCCCTCTGTGCAGTTTATTCCCATGCACCCACAGCTGTTCTGTTGGAGGAGATAGAGGGAACATTTCTGCCAATTCCACTTTTTGTCTGTTTTGAGTATCTTTTGCCCTTACATTTTGTTGTCTGACTCCAGTGCCATGGGCAGCAGAGAGTCCCATGTTCTGTCTGTTGGATTAAGAAGCAATCTGGCCTTTTTTCTGTCCTTAATTTTGTTGACAACCAGTCCCCATTTGGTTATCCCATCCTCTTCGTGATTTTTCAATCCTCAGCCTCGTCCTCCACTTCCCCAGATTTCGTCTCTCCAGACTGAAGAGTCTCTGCAGCCTTGCCAATCTCTCCTCCAAAGGCAGGTACTCCATATTCCTGATTATTTTACTTTATCTGGACTTTCTCTTATCTCAACTGGGTTTGTTTTGAGGTAGCAGAGAACAGAACTGCACAGACAACTTAATGTGAGAGGGCATAAAAATTCTGTGAAACAGCAAAACCCCTCCCTTTGTCTGGTTTCCAGAAACCTCCTTGGTGATTCCCAGCTTTTTGCCAGCATTTTTGGCTGTTGTGGCACATGACGCTGGGGATTTCAGGATGCTCCCAGTGACAACCTCAGGATATCTTTGCTGAGTTTTCACAGACATTTTGGAGCACAGCAGAGTGCAGGCATGGTTCAGACTGCATTGCCATGGACACAAAATATTACTTTGCAGTCATTTGGGAATCCATCCAACCTGGGCTCAACAGCCACTTTCCTATTCGTGTACTTCAAATCCCTGTGAGGTTCCTCTGGAGTTCGACTGGGAATTTCGTCCCACTCTTCTGTATCCTGGGAAGCAACCATTCCATCCTACTTTTCCTTTTAAACTCTCTCTCGAAGGATTGGAACCTCTTCTCCAATCCTGCAGCATGTTATACTTTAAAATGTTCCTTTCTGAAGGAATTTTTGGAAGGGATTTTGGCTTTTTGGAAGCCCAAACTGGATTTCCAGCAGACTCTTGCTCTTCCTGAACCCATCTGCCTTTACAGAGCCACATTGACTCTTTCCCAGCAATCCATACTTGCCATTAACTCATTCTTTCCTACAGAATACTGATTTTCCAGGGAACCAGGCAGGAATTTTCAAGACATAAAGAGTGCAATGCTAATTATCCCAAATTTTGTAGATGGGAATTAGATCAGTTGTTTCAACCTCTGGGAACTGTGGCCATTGGCAATGAGAGGTTTTATATCTCAGCCAAAATTTTATATAAAATTCCTTCAAGATTCCAGTCCAGGGGATGCTTTGGCATGGAACTGATTTGTTTAATTTGTGGGTATCAGGAATTAACAGGTAATTATAGATGAGAAAGTGGGATTGATACAGATATTTTTGGTACAAAGGCAAGAAGTTATTAAAGGGGAGGTTTGGGTTGGATATTAGGAAAAGGTTTTTTCATCCAGAGGGTGGTGGGGCTCTGGAACAGGATCCCAGGAATGGTCACAGCCCCAAACCAGAGCTCCAGGAGAATTTGGACAACGCTCCCAGGCACAGGATGGGATTGTTGGGATGTCCTGGGCAGGGCCAGGGGTTGGACTGATCCTTGTGAGTCCCTTCCAGCTGAGAATATTCCACGATTCTGTGATTTTTCAGTATCTTCAGCAAGCTCAAATGCAGCAGGACCCTCTGTTCTTAAACTGAATTATCAGTGCATCAAATCCTTGGTAGACAATCATAAAACTGATTATAAACTCATTTAGAGCAAACATGGGTATTTCTATTTTCATTTCAGCACCCAACAGTTCCAAATAAAAATAAATTTTTACAGGCATGGAAATCTGTACAGAATTAGGCTGAATTTAGAGGCATTTTCACCCAAAATTGCAAGCCATTAATGTGGGAATATGTTTAAATGTCAGGGTATTTCCCCTTTATATTTTCTAAATTAAAAGTTTCACTTTGGAAATGCCAAATCCCTTTGTTTTGACATTTTTCTAAGTTAGACCTTCTCACCCTTGATTTCAAAATAACAGTTTTTAATTTTGAAAAATTGACTTCGCTATAAAATAAATGCTTGATTTTTTTAATAGATGGGCTAATTTGAAGAAGCACTTCTGAGTCAAAAGAAAGAGTTTAGCTCTATCTCAGGTGCAGTTTTACCTTTTTTATTCCCCTTGGGAGGGAGCAGAAGTAATGGAGAGGATTTTTTTTTCCATGCTGATTTTTGTTTCAGTTCTGAACTTCATCAATTGCTCTGTTCTATCTGCAACATCCAGGAAGCAGAGTTTGAGAGAAATCCCTCTGGAAAACTCATGTAACATAATAATCACAGAGTCTCAGATTAGTTTGGGTTGGAAGGGACCTAAAAATCATCCAATTCCAACCCCCTGCCACGGGCAGAGACATCTTCTACTATCCCAGACTGATCCAAGCCTTATCTGACCTGGCCTTGGACACTTACAGGGGTGGGGAATAAATAATAAATAATGATAAATAATAAATAATAACTATCCCAGGTTGTTCCAACCTCTGTTCAGCCTTGGACACTTCCAGGGACGGGGCAGCCACAGCTTCTCTGGGCACCCTGGGCTGGGGCCTCACCTCCTAAGGTGACCTAACACTGCTTAATGTAATCCATGCTCCTCTCCAAGAGGAGAATTATACCCCAAATCCTGATTAGTAGCTCCAGGCTTCCACACAACAATTAGCAGGGCTGGAGGAGCTGCCAGAACCTTCCCTTCTCACACTCATTTTTGGGTGTCAGAGCAGGTGAACTGCTGGCAGCTGACGTAGCTCCCATTGTGAAGAGATCACCCTCTTAATTTCCTCTTTCTGAATCATTCATCTGACGATTGTTAATTACCAGATTAATTACCTGTTGAGGTGCACAGGTAGCGACAACATCTCCTGTTACATCATCCCTCCAAATCGTTTCCTGTTCCTCTGCTCCTGGCAGAGTGGAGCACCTACTAATTGGCAGCGTCTCTCTAATTGCTTTTTAACAATCGGATGCCTCCCACTCCCACCTCACTTCCAAAGGCGTCCTGCACCTGCGCCAGCTCCATTCCTGGGGGGATGGACCCCAACTGCAAACCCTGATTCCAAGCTTTCTCCTCGGTGGTGAGTCAGAGAGCAGGAAGGGCTGGGAGAAGAAAGGGTGATTTGCTTCTCTTTGCCTCCAGTGAAGGGATGAAACAACAAAGGAATCGCTGACAGGTGTAATTACAAGAGTGTGTTGTCAGGGAGAGGTGGTTTTGTTTGGATGTTTTGCTGGAAAGCGCAGGCTTTGGAAGCGCAAACCTCTGGTAATCCCTGACGGAATAAACTTCCTGCAATGTCCTCAAAAGGGAAGCTGCAGAACAGCTGGAAAGGCAGGGAAATGAGCCCAGGGCTGGGTTTCTGTCACCTGATTTCAGCTCTGCTCCCCACACTGATCTTCTTTATTTTAATAATTAGATAGAGTTGAGTTGCTCAGCCTGGTGAAAAGAAGGCTCCTTACTGTTGTGAGAGGAATGACGGATTTCTCTTTACAAACCAGCTGTGGGTCTGCTGGTAGATAAAACCGGCACTGAGAGGTAAAAAAAAAACAATGGTAAGGATTCCACTGATTGACAAGTGGAAAAAGATATTTGCTTTTACAAATAAGCTTTAGGTTTGGCGATAAATGAAATTGGACATTGAAAGACGAAAGAAACAATGGGGAAAACCCCTAAATTCTATAAGAATTAAAAATTAAATGGGAGGGTTATACATTAGCGGGAAATCTCTGGTATCAGGTGTTTTGGGAAGTCTGTACCTCTCAAGTACCTCAGCCCATGGGGAAAGAGAGAAGGGAAATGGCTGGGAAATTGGGATAAAAATGAGGCTGCATCCTCCAAAAATTTGAAAGACCCCAGGGGAATGCCCTATGGCCTCTCTCTTTGTTCAAATAAAGTAAAAGGACTCCTCTGTCTCCTTTTTGGACATAAACCTCAGGTGTTTGTGGATTAATTTTCCTAACAGTTGGAATCCGAAACGCAGGGAATTCTCAGAACTTTGGGCCTGTAAACCAAGGCTTAGAATTAAACACAGGATTTGATTTGAGACCTTGGAAAAGGCTTCCAAACTTAGGTGCTAGAAGCGAGAATGTGGATTTGTAGCTTAAAGAAGAGACACCTCAAGTGGAAGAAAGTTTAGAGTTTAAGAGTTTAAAATACAGAAAAAATAAAAGTAGTTACAAAGGTAACAAGAAGAATAGAATGCAGTACTGTAAGTTTGTGTGTCATAACATGACTGGCTAAGAAAGCTTACACTGTAGCATGAGTCCATAGGACGAAATATTTAAGGATTAGGTCAAAAACATAAATATCATTCTTGGCAGGGTTTTATTAGTCAATAAATCCTTAAAAAGTCTTGTAACTAGGGGTCTTGTGACCTTCTGAGCCATGCATTGAAAATGTGAGCCAAACTCACCCTTCCTACCTATGTGGAAAAAAAGAAAAATAACTTGCATCATCCAAAACAATTCAGAGGTCCCATCCCTAACTCATTCAAAATTCTTTCAAAAATCTCCGCACTTCCAGGGCCTAAAGGGGCTCCAAGAGAGCTGGAGAGGGGCTTGGACACAGATCCGGAATGCCAGGACACAGGGAATGGCCTCTTGCTGCCGGAGGGCAGGGTTAGAGGGGATATTGGGGATAAATCCTTCCCTGTGACAGCAAACTGGACACTGGCACAGATTGTCGAGAGAAGATGTGGCTGCCCCATCCCTGGAAGTGTCCAAGGCCAGGCTGGACGGGGCTTGGAGCAACCTGGGATAGTGGGAATTGTCCCTGCCCATGGCAAGGGGGTGGAACTGGATGGTCTTTAAGGTTCCTTTCAATCCAAACCATTCTATGGATTGAAATTGGATTGAGATGAAGAACCTCCAGAGATGTTGTTTGTATCACCTTTTGCAGGTGTAGAGTGGAGATTACATCCCAAACTCCAACAATCCCATTGCCTTGCTCTCCAGAGGTGGAGCAAGGAATCTCCAGTGATATTTCCCAGCTGGAATCACATTCATCAGAAACATCCACCCTAAAACGTAGAAACTCAAAATCTCCAAATTATGGAACAGCCTGAGCTGGGAGGGACCCATGAGGATCATCAAATTCTCATTTCTTACCTCTGAACAGCACCAGACAAACCCACTGTTGGTTTCCTGAAAAAAAATATCCCCAGAGCTCAGGATCAATGTGGATCCTCTGATAGCAAATCAGGGTGAAGGAATGACCCACCTCACACGTCTTTCTGTTCTTCTTTCAAGCCACAGGTTTCACTGAAATTAGGAGTATTTTAATAAATCTCCCTCCTGACAAATGATATTGAAATTATCTGCTGGCTGTGTAATTTATTAAGGAAGAACACAAGAAAAGGGAGAAAGAACAAATGGAATACGAGGCAGTAAAACCACGTCAGGCGATAATGAATAGTTTCAGTTTAGTTTAGTTTGGATTTCATAGAGAAAAAGCAAACAGAGAAAGGTTTTCTTTGGAGTGCCTGATAGTTTAGCTTTTTCAGAGGGATTTGTTCAAAGTTAGGCCATTAATTTTGTCTTAATTTTTAAATTAGCCCTTGTTATTTCCCTTGAAAAATGAATGGGACCGAAAGAAGTAGCATTGGCAAAACGTCATGGAAGTCACTTTCATTCCACTTCTTTTTTCTCGTGTTTCCACAGTAAAATGATGGAAAGTGTGAAGTTAAAAAGTGAGAAATCCAACCTCTCAAAGAGAAGTGAAAATGTTCATCTCTTTAAAAGTCAAAACAAGCTGCAAAACTCTTCATTAAGTTGCTGGTTGGAATGTTTTTCATAACAACATCGAAAATGCCACTGAAACGGGTGTGATTTATCTGAATGTTTACATTTTAATGGAATTTGCTTTTTTTTTTTATGGTGAAAAAAATCATTCTGTGGTTTTCCATTAGCAAGTGTAATACTAAAGACTAAACTCTCCTGAAATTCAGGAGTGGGAGTGGAACAGTCTGCTCTGGAGATTTTACACATTGAAGGGGGAATTATGAGGCATTCCTCAATTTACACCATCTGCAGAATGTGGTTGCTTCTCATACTTTGCTGACAAAATAAGACTTGTTATAAATCTGGAAGAAGATAAAATGGCATTAAAAAAATCATCTTGCCTATTTTTTTTTCCCTACAGGAAATTGGAAGGGAGAAAAGCAGCCAAAACCAGACATGTGTTAGACAAAAAAATAGATATTTCACTCAGAAGATGCTGAGGAAAAACAAGTCTGTCAGCAGGGTTATGTCACCTCAAAGTTGTGTAATACCAAATATCTGAACCTGGATTTAAGTAAAGGTTCTCAAAGAGGCCAAAGCAGAGAAGAGTCTAAAAATTTTATTTTTAATTTTTTGATTATTTATTCTTTTCATTTTGTTGCTGAGATAGAAATGAAAATGGAGTGAAGGGAGAAATAAAATTCATGTTGCACACCCAAGCTCCATCTGACAGTAACTGAAAGGATTGCAGCTACTGGAAACTGGGAGGAATTTCTTCATTAGGAGGAATTTCTGCATGGAAAGGGCAGTCAGGGTGGAAGGGAGATTGTGGAGTCCCCATCCCTGGAGCTTTCCAAGGAATGGCTGAACATGGCATTCACTGCTCTGGGCTGGTGACAAGGTGAGGATCAGGCACAGCTTGGATTTGATGATCTTGGAGGTTTTCTCCAACCTCAACGACTCAGTGATTCTGTGAATTTCAACATTATCCAAAGAAAGAAGCATTTAGCAGGGAAGTCAATTAAGCTGAGAAGACAGTCTAGCATTAAATGCATCATTAATAATTTAGTTTTGTGTTCTACATTTTTTGTAACACATCCCCATGATGAGAATCATTGAGTGCCTGAGAAACGGCTGTGAGACTCCGAAATCACTCCAAGGGTCGGGAGTGACAGGAAAAGGGGGAATGGCTTCCCACTGGGAGAAGGTTTAATTGGATATTGGGAAGAAATTCCTCCCTGGGAGGATGCTGAGGCCCTGGCACAGGGTGCCCAGAGAAGCTGTGGCTGCCCCTGGATCCCTAGAAGCGTCCAAGGCCAACTTGGATGGGGCTTGGAGCAGCCTGGGATAGTGGAAGTGTCCCTGCCCATGGCAGGGGGGTGGAACTGGATGGGCTTTAAGGTTCCTTCCAACCATTTTAGGATTCTACATCTCCTGAGTGTTAAAGCTAGTTTGAGTCACCTGACACACAAGGAATCCTTCACAATATTTTGGGGGTGATCACAAACACAGTCTGGAGGTGCTGCCTTTCCCCTCCTGATTCTTGAGGTCTCCACCTTCAGTCTCTGCTCCAGTTCTGAAGGTTGAAAAGCAGAGCAGCATAATTTTGATTTTTCTTTTTTCCCCTCTGAGGAAACTCCATCTTCCAGACTGCTCCAGCATTGCCATTTCCATGTTAATGCTGAAAACACATAACTGGCATTTTTAATTGATAAGAGCTTATCTGACAGAGCCCTTTGGGTGGGATATTAATTAGAGACCTGGACTATCCATGCTGCAAATTATTGACTGTAGGAAATAGGATAAACTGGGATTAACAGGGGTAAACTGGGCAGCTGAGCCAAGGGATCTGCTGGGGTAGAGAATCACACAATCATGGAGTTGTTTAGGTTGGGAAAGACCTCCAAGATCTTTTCTTCTTAGCATGAAGTTCATGGAGTCTTCAGCTCAGACCTCCACAGAAACAGAAACGAGGGGAAGGGAAGAGGGTTTGGTTTTTTTTTTCTTCTCTCTGCTGTTTCAGAAGCTGCTAAAGGTACCTATTTCTCCAAAATATCAAACCACATTTTGGTGTTTTATGGGGACATGTTGGCTGGAGTTGTAATTCATTCAGATAAATCCATTTGCAATGGAAAATGAGATCCAGAAGTGAAAAAAAAATTCTCCTGCTTTATACTGATTGTTAGGAAATTTCAGGAGAGTTGCTGCTTTCTCCATTGACTGTCAGTGCACAACCTTGGAAAAAATCACAAAACAGTTCTGCATCCTGGCTGCCTATTATTAAAAGAGGGATAAAACCCTTCCTTTTCCCATATGCTCCATCTGACTTATTTTCCTTATTTGTTAATGTGTGGACATACTGACTGTCTTTGATTAAACATAGAAAAATAAATGGACAATGTTCATTATTTTTAATTTGCCTTGTAGTGTTCCAGCTGTTTTAAATTTTATTATGGTCAATAAGCATCACTGCAGTAATTTCTGGTTCAGTTTTGAAGAGACACAAAGGATTGTGATGGCCACTGATCTCTAGTAAGGGTGGTGCTCACTCAAAAACAACTTTTACAGTGGAGGAAATCACTTTAATTTGGAAATTTTGCCTCCATGATATATGCAGGTGACAACTGAGCAAATGGAAATTCCTATCTTTGCTCACATGTGCAAAAACTTCATTTTCTGAGGAAATCAGGTTGGAAAAGCATCTCTTGAAGTCATTCAGCCTTCAGTCACTGACCTTGATATTTCAGGAGATGGGAATTTCACTGGAGAATCATTGAGATTCCTTAATGCTGCCTAAAGTTCATTATTGGGCATTTTTTTGTCATTGACCAGGCTGTAGAAAGAGATCTTGTATATATTGGTATTGATGGTGGGGATTAGAGATAAGCTAAAGTTAAAAGAAAAAAAGAATG
This sequence comes from Irena cyanogastra, assembly GCA_013397155.1. Classification (NCBI taxonomy): domain Eukaryota; kingdom Metazoa; phylum Chordata; class Aves; order Passeriformes; family Irenidae; genus Irena; species Irena cyanogastra. Next base: position 172,725 of record VWZV01007388.1, read on the forward strand.
AATCAAAAAAAAAACCATAGGCTGGATGTGAAATATCCCATCAGCTCTGTAAATGAGAACCATTAAAACAATAAAAATACCAATCTTTACATTCTGAGGACTTCTGGGCAATCAGGAAATCCATCAGAGGAGCTGCTTCCTCATCTCCTGCTGTCTTTTTCCACATAAGAACTCATATTTCTCTTGGCTGGGGTTACATCCTGCCCAGCCTCCCTATGCCAGGAATGAAACTTCTGAATATTTTCCCTTGTCTCTGCTAATGAATTGCAGTTTTGGTAATTGGTCTTGTTTGTTGGATGGTAGGGGTGATTTGTTTGAAGATTTTGTTGGATGTATCCTTTTAAATAATTATTTCCCAGGTTTTTGGATGTGATTCTGTGTTTGGTTCATTTTTTTTGGCTGTTGTTCAAATTGTGGCATTTCCCTCTCACGTGGATTTAGTGTCTGCCATCAATAAGCTCACTCTCTCATGAGATATTAAGAGATATTGCTTAGGAAACCAAGGATTGGGGGATAGAAAGTAGGAAAATAGAGAAAAAAAACCAGAATTGACATGAATAAACATAACTCCACAGCTACAGCTGAGAAGAAGAAATTCAAGTACAGCTGCAGCCTCAGTTGGGAGAAAGAAGAAATATCACCCTATGACTAAGGAAACTCTTGGATGTCCGGAAAATTTGAACATATATATTGGATATTGGGAAGAAATTCTTCCCTGGGAGGGTGGTGAGGCCCTGGCACATGTTTCCCAGAGAAGCTGTGGCTGCTCCATCCCTGGAAGTGTCCGAGGCCAGCTTGGATGGGGCTTGGAGCAACCTGGGATAGTGGAAGGTGTCCCTGCCCATGGCAGGGGGTAGAACTTGATCTTCCAGTTCTCTTCCAACCCAAACCATTCTGGCATTTTAAGAAATAAATCCTACAAGTGTGAAAAATGAGAGTGAAAAAAGGAGATGGTTGATAAGGGGATGTCATAGTTGTGGACAAAATCCCACTTTTACTGTTGGATGGCCACTGGTCTGTGAGTTTAGGGGAACAAGTCATCACTATTATTTCACCACTATTATTATTTACGACGGTGTATTTCCCTTGTGCTTACAGAAATCAGAGCATCAACAGGCCACAAAAATCTCAGCGTGATCTTCCACTGAGGAATGAGCCAGCAAAAAAAGGGAGCAGGGACTAGATGGGGAATTGATTCTGGATGGGAAGTTTTGCTGTTCCCTCACATCTCGAGTGAGAAGAAACTCAGTCCCCAAAGATTCCAGCCCAGCATTTTAAGTCAAATTTACTTACTTTCAAAAAGATTTGTGCATTTGTTGTCTTGTCACTGACGTAACACCCAGCCCATGTGATCCATGCCCATCTGCAGGCAGAGGGACCCTTTCACAAGGCTGCCGCTGCTGGAGGGTTGTTTTTCCCTTCAGTGCTCTTTTTCTTCATCCCAATCCAGTGCCAGACCTTTGCCAGGCATCTTCAGAACACTTCAGAAGAGTCGTTTACCACTGGAATGAAAGTTCCCATCATGGCATTTTTCCTGGGAGCGCCCTGGGAAGCAGCTGGTTGCCCACAGTAACAAAGCAACAACAAAAAAAAAACCTTGTAGTAAAACACAAATGAGTCAAAAACCTTGATCCTGTTCTCCAGGAGCTGAGATTGTTCCCTGTTTGTAAAAGAAGCTGATGTTGTCCTCAGGAAAGTTATGTTACACTGTCCTCAGGATAAGGATAAGTGGTAGAAAATTATCTGAGCTGGGTTTAATGTTCATGTTTGTGAGTTTCATCAGCTGGCAATGTGGGACCTGGTTCAGGATGCAGCTGAACTGGAACTGGTGATGAAGAAAATTCCCCTTTTTCCCTCATCCAAAAGTAAAGGTGTGACTTTAATGTAAACTCATTAAATATTCCAAACCCCCACCTACACACAGACATCTCACCTTAATTCCTCTTGGCTTTTGTCACTGGAACTCAGCAACAACTTGGGAACAAGTCTGAACTCTCAGAAGGCCTCAGTGAGGAGAATTCACCCGGCGCCTCTTCCTGTCAACCCTTCTTGGTGGGTGTGAGGGAACACTGACCTTCAGGGGATGCTGGAAAGGGCAACAAGGAGGGGTCCCTAGCACAGGAAGGATGTGGAGCTGCTGGAGTGAGTCCAGAGGAGCCACCAGGATGATCACAGGATGGAGCAGCCCTGCTGTGAGGAAAGGCTGAGAGAATTGGGATCGTTCTGCCTGGAAGACGAAAAGGTTTTGGGGTGACCTAATTGTGGCCTTCCAGTGCCTGAAGGGAGTCTACAAGAAAGAAGGAGAGAAATGTTTTACAAAGGCCTGGAGTGACAGAAAAAGGGGGAATGGCTTGAAACTGAAAGAGAGTAGGGTTAGGTTGGATATTAGACAGAAATTCTTTACTGTGAAGGTGGGAAGGCCCTGGCACAGGTTGCCCAGAGAAGCTGTGGCTGCCCCATCCCTGGAAATGTTCCAGACCAGGTTGGATGGGACTTGGAACCACCTCATCTAGAGGAAGGTGTCCCTGCCCACGGCAGAGGGGTGGAACAAGATGAGCTTTAAAGTCCCATCCAACCCAAACCATCCTGTGATTCTATGGAACCAAAGGGGAGACAATTAATGAGAAGGAGCACAGACCATAGAACCATGAAAAGGCTTGTTTGAAAGGGACCTTAAAGATGATCTAATTCCAACACCCCCACCATGGGCAGGGATCCCCCCACTAGACCAGGTTGCTCAGACTGGAAATTCATGCTCTGACCCCTGGCCATCAGCAGAACACTGTCTTTATGAGGCAGTTCATAATTTAAGAACTATTTCCAGCCTTTTGACCTTCAGATCAGAAATATGGATCCATTCACCACAGAGAAGAAGAGGACACGGATGGCTGGATACAATAAATTCATTTATTCCTGGGTTTGGTTTTTTTTTGCCAAGGTTTTGTTTTACTGCCAGAACAGATGAGTTGTAAATTGATGTCCAGGAAAACTTTCTTTGCTGCTACTTGAAACAAATATGGGATGCTGATAATAAGAATCATCGTTTGATGGTGTTGGATATCTCTCAGCTGTTTTCCTCTGAGAAAAAAGAGGAGTTGAGGATGGATCCATAAGATGGATTTAATGCCAGAGTCTCCACAGAGATCTGTAGCAGACCACTGTGGGGACAGAGTCTCCTTGCTGACGGTGCTTTGTCACCCCTCAGCACAAATTCCAGCTGCTTTAGAGGATGATAGTTTCCTTTCTCTGGCTCACCTCACCTTCTCTCATCCCTGATGTGTTTACAATGAGCTCTAAACCCTCCTGGAGCTCACCAAAGGACACTTGCCTCACATGGATTCTGCAGGAGAAGGAACTCTCAGATGGTTACGTTGACATTTGTGCTAAGAAAATTCCTCTCCCTCCCTTTCCCATGGTGCTTCTGTTCACATTTGAGCATTCCCAGGAGTGAATTTGTTCATAAAAGGGCCCTTGGAGGGAACAGAGGAAGGATCAAGGCCTGTTGCTGAGGAGTGGGACCCATTGTGCTTTTCCAGAGGCTGAGTAGAAGATTATTTCTGGAGATTCATCCGTACTGAAGGAACAAATGGTTGTGTAAAAGTTGAAAGAAGACTTGTTGGATGTTTGGACCTAAATCCAGAAGATTTTTTTACCTCAGCAGAGTGCTACACCATTTACTTGTGCTGTCTTTAGGATATCTCCAGAACACACTTTCACCATCCTTTGTCTGACAGACAAAAGGTTCCTGATACTGCCTGGGCATGGGAACTGTGCAGGGATAAAATCCAGCCAATTCAGCCATTTTTAGGGAATCCAAAGATAAGTTTTGCAGCTCAAAAGTGTGCATTAATATGCAGAATTTTTGTGCATATTAATATGTGCAAGCAAGGCCTCTTGAAAACAACATCAGCAGAGCCATCACCTTTGTGCCCCTAGTGCCAGAAACTCCCAGATCTAATCAGTGTTCATATCCTTGGGAAGCAAAGAAAGGGAGAGGAAAGGATGGATTAGTGTGAAAAAGATTTGTCCAGTGTCCAGCTGGAGCTTTAAACCAGCCAAACTCAATTTCTTGCCAGAAGAAGTTTGTGTAGTCAGAACCAATATTTATTAATTCAGGGTTCACCATACAGTCCCAATCCATTGATCAGGCACATTTTTACAACTCCAATGAGCTGAAGTGGTCTGCTGGCACTGGGCCTGAGCAGGGCTTTACTTGAGCTGAGCTCCCTATTTGCTTTGGAATATTATGTTGTTTTCTTGACTCAAGCACATGAGTAAAATTCTGCTTTTTTTTTTTTTTTTTGGAGGCAACAGATGAGTTAACTCTGCAAGTCCAGCTAGAAATAAACCAACAAGTTTTGGGTTTTGGTTTTGGTTTTTTTTCCAGTCAGTGAAAGAACCATGAACGTGGTAATTATCAGTAGAAATTCTGTGGGGAATGGCAAGAAATCTATCTGATCAGCTTTATGGATTAACCAATTCACCTTGTATTTCTCTTGGAGATCCCTGTATGGGAGGCCCAAAGTACATTGGAAACTCTCTGCCAAAATTGCTCCAAAGGAGTTTCTACAGCAGGCACTGAGGTCTTTTACAGGTCCTGAGTGTCACAGTCAGAGTTTGTCCCATGGATTTATTAGACAAGAGAACAAGATGGGAACGAGATATTTCAGAATTAAATACACACGTCCATAAGACTATTCCAAAGCCTAAAGAAACAGTCAATGTTTTTATCTTCCTACAGCATCCTTACCAAGTGTTTCCATAGGATAGTGCCACTGTATGACAAAGGAAAAAGAAAAAAGGAATGGGCTGGGTGCAATAAAATGGGAAGTTGACGCTGGAAAATCTTGCAGGCTTAATAATGCTTCCCCTCAGCTCCTGAAAAACACAGGAAAAGATAATCAGCCAAAGTTAGCTGGTCTTCCTTCCTCTGGTCAGGAACCGGCACTCAGCACATCTGTCTGCTTTGGTGGTCTCAGTATTTCTGATATTCCTAAGCTTTCCTGATATTTGTTCCATAGTAAGTCCTACAGGTTTAATAATTCCTCATTATTTGTGCATTGTGAGCTGTCACATGAGAAATTCCAGGTTTCAGCCCAAAAGGAGCTCCAGTCTCCAACTTCTGTCCTGCCCCAGGTCTCAGGTCTACCCCTGCTCTCCTGGATTCTTCATGAAAATTACTGTACATCAACTATTTCTTTCCATCAATCAACTACTTAATTGCTATAAATCAACTATTTAACTACTATAAATCAACTATTTAATTACTATAAATCAACTATTTAATTATTATAAATCAACCCTTGTCAATGGACATAAGAGTAAGAGCAGCTTTCCTAAGTAATTCAGGAGGTCACTCAGATGTTTACGATGATGTAAATTAGCATAAGACTAATGAGTAGGACTAAATTAATTGTTTTGCAGCACTTTTGGAATAAAGAAGGGAGAAGAAATCTAAATTCCCAACCTCTTTTAATTTCCTACCTCTCTTCCCAAAAGAGTTCTCTGAAAATCCAGACTGCTGAGGGTGAAGTAACTGCTTGCAAACAAATATTGGGAATTACTTGAAAGATCCCAGGCTCAGCAGCTGCCCCTCAAGGCTGCTCTGCCTGAGAAGGACCTGTGCACTGTAAGAATTGAAGAATGGCTTAAATCTGATTTTTTAGGATCCGGTGTTTTCCTCAGGCCATCTTAAATGATAATTCCTTAAAATTTCATTCTGTGTAAAAAGCAGAACAAGAGGAAGAAATTCCAGAGGAAGACTTTTCAAGCAAACATGGATAAAAGTACAATATTAACCCTCCACCACTGTAGATAATTTCATGGTGATGCTAAGGAATAAACTCCAGCGATGCTTTAAAAAGATCTGGGTTAAGATGACACAATTTTGGGCAATTCATTTATGCTGAAGGCAGCTCTCACAAAAGAAGAGTGGAATTCTGAACTGGAGAGAGCTGCACAAAGATTCATCTCAACTCCCAAAGAGGAGATTTTCAGACATTTCCACCTAAGCAAAAAGAAATCTTGCAAACTTGCTCAAATTTTGTGAAGTGGCACAGGATGATCCCGAGTGATGTCACGGATGTATGGCTGAAAGGTGATGCCAACAATCTGCTTTCTCACATTTTATTTCCTCAAATATCCGGGGATAAATTTTCATTGTTTTTGCCTTTGCTGTTACAGCCACATATCAAGTGTGGTCAAAATAATTGGGATAAGGGGGCTGTTTCTCTTCTGGATGTCTTCAAAATGCCTTATTTTATCAGAATATTTAATCATTTTAATTCACATGCTTGAAATGACCGTGTTTATGAGCAGAATTCCATAAAGCATTATGCACCTTGAGCGTGGGATGTAAGGAAAATCAGGAAGGATATTGCTGTTATGTACAGTGAGACCCAGGAGAGAGAAAAGAAATGGCCTGAAATTAAAGATGTGCTAACTTGAATAATTTTCTAACAAACTACTTATGCTGTTAAGTCCTTATCCAATCAATACATCACTGACTACACTTTAAATGATGACATTTTTTTTCTTATATGTTGTTAAGTCTAATTAAAAGGAATTAGTCACGAGAGTGACAAATTTGAAGCTCACTACAGAATTACTTCATGTGGCATTTATTAGATGTCAAACATGGGAAGAGTTTGAATCAAACTGGCAAATTCAGCAAAAGTTGTGTCTTGGCATCAAAATTCTTTCTTAAAATTAAGTCATTTGTTATTAAGGGGAGTCTTTTTTTTTTCCTCAAATAACTTCTTTTACTGTACTTTCTTTTTGTTAGGACTGGCGAACTCAGAAATTGTATAATAGTGAGTAATAAAATCCGTCATTCTCGTGAGTAATGCTTTGTAATTAGATGAAATAAAAGTAAAGTAAGTTGAATTGTGTGGAGTGCAGGGCTGGGGGTGGAGTGCTGCACTCAAAGGTTTTTGTATTATTAATGATTCTGAACTTTCAATGCTGGAAGGTTCTGTCGGAATTAATATCAAAAGCTGCAGTGGTTTATCTGCACTTCGGGTCCCCAGTGCTGCCACAGTGACAGGAATTTGTCACACAGGGACAATTGGGATGATCTTTCATTGCTGCAAGCCACAGGTATGAAAGTTTTGGGAAGAAAAACCCCTGAAAGTCCGACTGGCTTTGCAATCCAGCCCCTCCATGGCTGAGTTCCCCTCTCAAAGGAACACCAGGACCTGCTCTGCCACAGGATTATAATTTCCCTCCTCCCAGAATCAACCTTGCTGCTCCCATTGTGCTCCCTTTGCCACAAAAACACATGAAAATGACAGAACCTGTGAATGAGATTTTATTAAAAATTTTCTTCAGGTTCACATAACCATTGAGTTTGGAAAAGACCTCCAAGATCATCAAGTCCAGCCTCTAGCTGAATTTCTACCACGTCCACTAAACCACACCACAAAGTGCCAGGTCAGCCTGGCTTTTTGAACACTTCCCAGGATGGTGACTCCAGCCTTTCCCTGGGCAGCCTGTTCCAATGTTTAGTCACTCTTTCAGTAGAGAAATTTTTCCAAATATTCAACCTGAGCCTCCCCTGGTGCAACTTGAGGCTGTTTCTCCTTTTCCCACCTCTCGTTGCCCAGGAGAAGAGGGCAACCTCACCTCACAACAGCACAATCTCTTTTCAGGGAATTGCAGAGATGCAGAAGGTGCCCCCTGACCCTCCTTTTCTCCAGGCTGAGCCCCTTTCTCAGCTCCCTCAGTGATGGGGTCACTGTTTGAGCCAGATCTTACAAGCTCTCAGGGGACCCATCACACCCGAGATAGCCCAGCTACCCCAAATGGCATAAAAATTAGCAGGATGGCTTCTGAGGCAATGTTGGAAGCAGAAAAATGTTTAATAAAAGGCAAAATAACAAAACTCTTACAGAGAAAACCCGAGCCAGGGGCAAGAGGTCCTTGCTCCTGCTAAAATACCCCACAAAAGCAAAAAGTTCCTTTGTTCTCTTCTTTTTCTTGTGAATTGCTTAGGTGGGACTTCTTGGCCTCGGTCCAGTCAGCCAGTCCCAGGTCTGAGGTAAAGTCCCAAAGGTCCTATGAGGTGTCTCTGCCCCAAATTTGGGAGAGAAACTTCTGGGTTTTTATCTTTTTGAGCAAAGAACAACCTGGTCACTCTGCGAACAGGGGCACATTCCTACACCTCAGCCTCTCCTGCTGCTCCAGACCCGTCCCCAGCTCTGTTCCCTTCTCTGGACACTCTCCATCCCCTCAATGTCCTTCTTGTCATGAGGCCCCAAACTGACCCCAGGACTGGAGGTGCCTCAGCAGTGCCCAGTACTGGGATTCCACAAACTTTAATCAAGTCCAGAGCTGTGTTTCTCAAAGCCAGGAGCAGTTTTCATGTTGGTCCTCTGCTGGATTTATCCAGAGCTGGGTGTTTTATCTGCTGTGCCCTCTCCAGCTCTGGAGCAGGTGGCTCGGATAGGGCTGTTCCAGAGCTGGGATTTGGGAAGATGGATATTTCCCAGCCTTAGGCAGTGAGATGCAGGATCTGCCCAGAACTAGGAGTGCCGGGAGCCACCTGCAGCTGCTCAGTGCAATTAGCATTCTCATTAACCAGCATTTAATGGGCTTGCTAATTGCCAGCTAGTAATGAAGTGTGCAGGAGTGTCAGACTTACTGAGCAACTTCTGGGACCTGGGAGCTTCCAGTTTCATAGAAATATGGATGATTTTTTATTTTTTCCTCATTTAAAAGATGTTTTTCAGGAGGACCAACAAATGGTAAATCCTGATTTTCAGCAAACCCTGCTGTCTATTTCTGTCTCAGAGATTCCAGGGAATACTCAGTCCACTATGTCCACTTTTAAACTCCCAGTGAATAGAATTATTTCCACTTTTTGGAAATACTTATTTCAAGGCTAAATTCAACTAAATTCAATTTCCAACACTTTGATTCATGCAACTTTCTCTTGCATAACTCAAAATGATAAAGTTTTATTTTCCTTGCTATCTCAGATATTGTGTTAAACGCTGAAAAACAACACAAGGAAACTGCTCCTTAGCCACTTGAATGAACTGATGTGATTTTGCACCTCAAAATTAATACAGGATCACGGAATCATGGAGTTGTTTGGGTTGGAAGGGTCCTCATATCATCCAGTTCCACCCTCCTGCCATGGGCAGGGACACCTTCCACTGTCCCAGGTTGCTCCAAGCCCCATCCAATCTGGCCTTGGGCACTTCCAGGGATGGGGCAGCCACAGCTTCCCTGGGAAACATTTGCCAGGGCCTCACCACCTTCAGAGTAAGGAATTTCTTCCCCAAATCTCATCCAAACCTACTCTATTTCAACCCATTTTCACTTGTGATAAAAATACTGAACAATATTCACTCAGAATCTTCACTTAAGGTGATTGCAACGAAGATGAAAATTACTGCAAATCCTTCCCTCCCCATTCAAATTAGAATTTGCTGGACTGAGACGGGTTTTGATTGATGTAAGATGTGTCTTTTTGTTCCTTTATTTGGCAGCAGCTTCAATCTTGAAGGCACCTGGTTATAATCCAGTGGAACCAAAGTAGGTTTCATATCATCATGACTTTCTTTATCACCCAGACATGAAATCTCCTTGAACAGATAACAGGTTTCTCTGACGAGCCCTACTTTCCAGGGAACAAAGTCATCTAGTGCTGGAGAGATATTTTTAACTTTGAATTTTCTATTTTGGTGAACTTCTGAGTTAACAGGGGTTTTGCTTGTTTGGGACCAGACTTTACAGTCCAGCATTTACCTCACAGAATCACAGAATATACTGAGCTGGAAGGAGCCCACAAGGACTTGATAAAATGTCCACAGGCCCTCATTCCTTTGGAAGGTCTCCAGTTTTTGCAAATGTGTTGAGAGGAATTCAACCCCAAAACAGCTTCTAAAACTCTTTAAATTTTTCTCTAAGAAGTTGGAATATCAACTTCCATGCTGCTGAAATTATCCAGTATTTCCTTGCCACACCTGCGGCCTTGGTTGGTAAAAATTTAAGTGGAGTAACCTGGTCTAGGAAAGTGTCCCTGCCCATGGCAGAAGGTTGGAATGAGATGATCTTGAAGATCCCTTCCAACCTAAACCCTTCCATCATTCTATAAATGTTTATAGGTTAAATCTATTGGGTATTTCCTGCCATAATGGCATTAACTAATCCAGGTGCACTGGGAACGCTGCAACACTCAGCCGATGGATTTTCACTACAAACCTGAGGTTCACAAATGATGGGAGAATTCTGGTGCCTCCAGGTTTTACAGCTCTTCTCCTTCTACATAAAGGAATTTACAGCTCCATTTTGTCAGCCCAAATGTATGTTTAGGCAGTGCTCTCAAACAGTGGCTCCCCCATCATGGCTAATCAAATTTAAAAGATAAAAATACACTGTTATTTCCGTGATACGCTCTCTGCAGCCAGAACACCGCAATGTTCTCTGAAAATCCAGGAGAAAGGGGTTATTTTCTGCTTCCTTGTCCCCACGATCCAGAAGGCAGAGCGAAGGTTGACTGCTGTGCCACTTCCAGCCCTGCTTCTTCTCCATGTGCAGAGAGAGATGCAATTTTCTTACTGGCACAGCAAAGTGCTGAATTCCTTAATCTGTTTGTCCTTTCCTGCAGCAGCACCTCCGCTTGGTAAATAACCCGGAGATGGGAGCAATCAGAGTAGTGAGGCAAAGCAAAGTTATTATGGACTTGTTGAAATGTATGAGGGATGTAAAATGTGAGACGGAGAGGAAGAGGAACAAAGAACGTCCCGGGGGCACATTTCATTGCTCAGGAGGCACCGGGTTGAATAAGTTACAAATAAGCTGTCATCTCAAAAGGTGCCAGACTCTGACGCAAGTGGAAAGTTAAAACAACAGCTCTTTGAGTATTACATGCAGCAGCTTTTGGTGTTTTAGTGCAGTCCTGAAAATTGAATTGTGCATTGTGCATTGGCAGTGATTTTGCTACTAGACAGCTCGCATTTTGCTTTTCTTTGGGTTTTTTTAGCTCTGGATGATCTCTGTTCTGACTAAACTGGGGATACTGGCCGGAATAAATGTCCAGAACGCTATTGCTGGAAGATTTGTGGCCTAGGAAGGCCAGCTCAGCTTGTGGTGACCATCCCACTGTTAGCACACAAGGAAATGCGGATTTATTCCAAGCTTTGCAAAGAGAGAGTTGAACTACAGGTTGCAGGAGTACTTGTGGCTCCATCCCAAACCCAAGGGATTGGATGAGGCTTGGAGCAACCTAGGATAGTGGAAGATGTCCCTGCCCACGGCAGGGATTAGAACTGGATGATCTTTCAGGTCATTTCCAAACCAAACCATTCTCTGATTCTACTTTGAACCCTGTTTTAACACCTTTCCTTACATGGCCATTTTTCCAAATTTCCCGAATTTCCTGAATTTTCAGTTTTTACCAAAAGTTCCTCCTAAATTTGCTGGCAAATAGAGACAGAGACATAAATCAGATTTAATATAAAGCTTTTAAATGCTATCTTCTCTCAGCTCCCTTCAGGATTTGGCCAAGGACTGAACTTTTATTTTGGTTTTCTGAGGAACACAGAGCTCAGCGTGCTCCAATCCCTTATGCTCTAATCCTTAACACCAGAGAGTTTGTGTAAGAGAACCCTTGCTCAAGTTTGGAACAAGTTTTGGAACCTGAATTTGGATGTAGAGGAACTCATGGCATTCATGGTTCCAAGGTTCTCTTCACTGAATGAGAATTACTGAACCCTGGAATGGGAAAAATGAGAGAGATGGGTTTATTTCCAGATGTATAATGTGTGATCAGAAGGTTAAGGGACCCCACCTGGAACACTGTCTCCATCTCTGGGGACCTTGACATCAGGAGGATGTGGAGCTGCTGGAGCAAGTCCAGAGGAGGCCGTGCTCCAAGGGCTGGAGCCCCTCTGCTCTGGAGCCAGGCTGGGAGAGCTGGGAATGTCCAGCCTGGAGAAGAGAAGGCTCCAGGGAGACCTCAGAGCCCCTTCCAGTGCCTGAAGGGGCTCCAGGAGAGCTGGAGAGGGACTTGGGACAAGGGATGGAGTGCCAGGACACAGAGAATGGCTTCCCACTGCCAGAGGGCAGGGATGGATGGAATATTGGGAAGGGATTCTTGGCTGTGAGGGTGGTGAGGGTGTGGCACAGGTTTCCCAGAGAAGCTGTGGCTGCCCCATCCCTGGAAATGTCCAAGGCCAGCCTGGACAGGGCTTGGAGCAGTGTGGGATAGTGGAAGTTGTTCCTGCCCGTGGCAGGGGGGTGGAATTCCATGATCTTTCAAGTCCCTTCCAGTCCAAACAATTCCATGATTCTGTGACTGTGGTGGGTGCCACAAGAAGCCACAATTTTGCCCTCCAGAAGAAAGTTGTGAAGGAACTCCCTAATGCTGAAATGAGTCAAATGGTGGTGTAGGTTTCCCAGGAATTTTGGTCTCTTTGAATAGAATTCTTAAAATCATCTTAGACTGTTTTTTCCCGGAATGATGAAAGCCATGTAAACAAGTCAGAAGAGACAAGGATGTTCATAAATTTAGGCTCTCAGATTTAGGCTCCATTCAGATGAAAACTGCTCTGGAAAATAGAGTCACATCTCACTTGTTATTTATTAGGGCTAAACCAAGAGACCAGATCAGTATCAAATAAAACCCTCAAGGTGAAGTTAAATGTTCCAGGCACCACTGAGTACAATAAGATTATTTTTCCATTGTTTCCTAGTTCACAAATTTGATTTCCTGATCTGCAGCATAGAGCAAAAGTTGCCCTTTTTGGCTATAAAACCCCCTTACCCAAGCTAAGGAAAGAAAAAAAAAAAAGTTTCTTCCCCACAAACTCTGCTCTCAGGCTCATGAAGATCAATTTGGGCAGCCCTCAGGAATCTGCTTTCCATTTCTGCAGTGGATACCTATTCTTAGCTACTTTCACATGAGTTTTAATTTGCAAACAGCACCTCACATGCATTTAAATATAGAAACAGCACCTTTCTCATCTCCTCAGCCAAGACTCTGACACTCCCCACTCTCCCTGTGAGCTTGGATGAATTTTCCCCCTCGTGTGGTGCAGGGAAGGCTTATGCTCTACTTAGCAGCGAGGCAGAAAGAGAGGCATGCACATGCCTATAAATCCCCTTTTAGAAGGTGGAAAATCCCAGTTCCTCCTGTGTTGGAATCGAGGGCACAGGGAATATTTCCCTGTCTGTCCTGACAAGCCTGATCCTCAAGAAAGCACTGCTTTTGGCCTTTGTCCATGAAGGGGACTTCCAAGACTTTGTGATGGAGTGGAGTCTATGAGTGTGTGAGGTGGATGGTGGCATGGTTTGTCGCAGAGTGAAAAATTTAGACTTTTGGGTTTTTAGTATGGAGGTAGATGGAGGACAAAATGGAGGATTTTGGCTGTTGTCCTGTCTCCTTCTTCTTCTTCATCTACTCCATTTTCTGCAGTGTGGGTGGCACTGGGTGATTGGCTGGGGAAAGTCACAGTGCAGATGTTGCGTGTTAGACAGGTAGCTGTTTATTGGTAGAAAAGTAGAAATAAAGTACGTTTTGAGAGTTAATTGGACAAAACAGCTTTAAAAGACCTTGAAACTGTACATCTTGTGACCTTTTTTGCTGTCTTCTTGTGTGCTAAGTCTAGTGTAGACGACGCACAGAGCTTTTGATAAGGTAAAAATAAACAGCCGCCTGAAGGACGAAAAGGATCCCGCTCATCTCTCAATCCTGCCACAAGCAGGAGGCCCCCAGGGAGGATTCCCACACTCCAGCACCTCCAAACCCACTCCATAAATCTCAAGTGGGAATTTTGTCTGGTCAGGGCACAACTTTGGAAATTATGCACTGTGCTGGAAAAAGCTGGGCAACCCAGTGGTATGCTAAAATGATGTCTTCGTAACTTGGCTTGCTATGATATTTTCTGCAGCTTTAACACTGGCTGACCAATTTATTAAGGCTAGTGTGTGGAATACTGAAATGAATTTCTAACCACTCTGAATATTGATGTTCCAGGGAGAAATAGGCTTCCAAATACTTTCTGGAAGTGGGAAACTTTATCAGGGCATTTATAAAAGTATCATGAACTCCCTTCAGAGCCTGCATCTTCATTTCTGATAAACACATTTTCCAACCCAGAAATGACCCCCCTTAACAGGAGACCTTGTGGAAAATGAAATTATTATTTTCCTTGTGGTCTGCAGCAGAAAGAAAAAGCCCAGTAGCCTACTTTGCATAAAGTCTGATCAAACATTGTTTTCCTCTGGTAAACTGGAAAGTTGATAATGCTTTCACTGGAATGGAATGTTTCACTTCAGTGCCCAGATTTTGATTTATGTACAAAAGTACTTCTGATGGAATAAATGTAATTTCCAATCAGAAAATCAAAATATTTTTTAAATGAGAGGCTGCATCTCCTACACGTTTTCTGCTTCCTGCTGTTTTTTGTTTGTCTGTCTGAGATCAACTAATTTGTGAAACTAAGACAAACTCTGGAATGATTTTGAGTTTTCAAAACAGGCATTTTTCATCTGTTTTTAACACGAGAATTTAGGTTTAATGGAAACTTTTAGTGGCAAGAGTGACTCAGGGCTGACCAGATGCTTCTCAGAGCTGTGACCTCACATTAATGTGTCTGGCACATAATATTGGGACTTTCAGAGCTACTGTATTATCAATTTAAAAACCCATAACACCCTTAATTACCATTTAAATATGCCTTAGTTAAATTTCTTACCATGTTAAATTGTAATGAGAGATGAAAATCTTCAATCAAAGCTCCGTGTTCAGTAAATTCCAGAAGGGCTCTGATTTCTGCACAAGAACTCTGATTAAATGTGGCCTTTGCTCTCTCTGTGTCAAATGAGCTGAAGCCAAAAAAAAGGGCATTTGGAGTTGCTTCTAAATGCAAATTATCCCCAATTCCAGCTTTAATAAAGATCCTGTCATCAGAATTAGTGGTTGATTGAATTAAACAGAATGGACTCAAATCCACTGCCCCTTTCCCAAACCAGCCCTACAAAAAACAGCCTTCAAGTTGCCTTTGAAATCCTTGGAATTCTTCCTTTTTAAACCCTTGGAATGTGTCCCTTAGAGAAATATTGCCATTTTCTGGTTTGTACAGTGTCCTCTGGACAGACAGGACTTCTCCAGTGACAGGATCATTTCTCCATCATTTTGGTGTCCTGAAATGTGTCTGGACTTTTCCAGGCAAGTTTATAGGGAAGGAAGGCACTTACTTCTCATGGAATCATAGAACAGAATCATGGAATGGTTTGGGTTGGAAAGCACCTTCAAGACCATCTCGTCCAAACCAGGTTGTTCCAAGCCGCCTCCAGCCTGGCCTTGGACACTTCCAGGGATGGGGCAGTCACAGCTTCACTGGGCACCCCGTGCCAGAGCCTCACCTCCCTCTGAGTACAGAATTTCTGCCTAAAATCTGATTTAAATCTCTCCTCTTCCAGTTTGCTGGCACCTGCCTGGGTGGAGCTGGGCACCCTGAGGAAGTGGGGGGAAGGAGCCTTTCAGTTCTTTCCAGAAGCACTTGGACACCCAAACCATTGACAAGAATTTATCCACTGTGGGTGGGCTAAGGCACACCACATCTCCTTGTGCCTGAGGATTGCCACCAACTCCATACTTGGGTGGTCCTTGGGAAGGGACAGGGAGTTCCATAAGGAAAGAAAAACAACGAGGAGAAGTCAGGACCTGGGTTGGGTAGACAGATGGGAAAGTCCTAGGAACAAAAGCAGAAGTGTAATTCAAGGTGCCATCAACAGAGATATGCCCCTTTTATTATTATTTTTATTATTGTTGTCATTTTTATTAGTTGTATTATGATCTATAAATTCGGAAAGTTTCTTATTCTGTAATGAACTCATTTTCAGGGATTTTTTAATTTATTATCTTGTTTTAGAGCTGTGTGTCCAACACAGTGCCTGATCTATAAATTCAGAAAGTTTCTTATTTAGTAATGAACTAATTTTCAGGGATTTTTTAATTTTTTATCTTGTTTTAGAGCTGTGTGTCCGTGGCAGATAAGAGAAAAAAGATGTTCATGGGCAAAGGATCACATCAGGAATTTCACATCCTTACTTTTATAGCCAAGCTATTAAACCCATCAGAATGATGGGATGTTGCAGACTTTACCCTCTGCACAGGAGTTTTCAGCAGTTTGGACCTGTGGGGAGTTGTGATATCCAGCTGGAAGTTCTTAGGCCAGGCAGGGTTGAACCTGCCTCAGTCCTGCCTCAGTTTGCAGCAACAAAAAAATGTTAACAGCAAAAATGTCTGGTCCTGTGAAAGAAATGGGGAGTGGGGGCACTTTTCTGTCTTTAGGGAAGACCTGGACTTGGCTGTTTTCTTGGCAATCTAATGCAATTCAGGATGGACTGTGTCCCTGGAATTACTGACCTGGAGGAATTTGGGTTGGGATCCACCTCATCTCATTTCAGAGAACTCCATCTGAGCTGGTCACATTCAGACCCCTCATAACAGAATCATGGAATGGTTTGGGTTGGAAATGAACTTTAAATGAACTTTTGGTTTTCCAGTCCAACCTCCTGCAATGATCAAGGGACATCTCCAACCAGATCATTGCTCAGAGCCCCATCCAATCTGACCTTGAATGTTTCCTGGGATGGAAATTTCTCTGGATAACCTCATCCGGTGTTTAACCACCCCCACAACAAAAGATTTCTTCCTTAGAACCAGTCTAAACCTCCCCTCTCTCAGTTTAAAACCATCACCCCTTTTCCTGTCCCTACACACCCTACAAAAAACTCTGTTGCCATATGTCTTAAAAATTTCCTTGAAATATTGAAAGGCTTCAATAAGTTCTTCCTGGATCCTTCTATTTTCCATGCTAAATAACCCCAAATCTCTCACCTTTTCCTCACAGGATCAGTGCTCCATCCTTCTGAAGGAATCAGCTGAGTGAAACTTTTAGGATTCCTCCAGCATTAGAGCCTTTTCCAATGCACATATGGAAAAGGTTCAGGCTGTTTGCAGGCTGGGAATCACAGGATCTTTCAGGTTGGAAAAGACCTCGAAGACCCTCGAGCCCAACCTTTGACTGATCCCCACGCTGTCACCCAGCACATGGTGACGCAAGTGCCACACCCAGGCGTTTCTTGAACACCTCCAGGGATTTTGACTCCTCCACATCCTGACCCTGCAATGTTCTTGTCCCAGAACGAGCTGAAAAAATCCCGTTTAGGTGTGAACTGCTCACCTTGCTCTAAATTCTCACCCAGCTCTGAGCTTTACAGACTCAACTCTTCTTTCTTGTCCTAAAATCCTGGGTGTCATCAGGCAGGGGTGGAGTCTGCCAGACTTGCTGGGGCTGCAGAGGGAGACACTTGTCACTCACCCAGCAGGAAGGTGGCCCTCAAAAAACAAAGCTTTTTTGCTGTGACCTACATTGCAAACACCCACCCACCCCTCGCGTGGGCTGTGTCTCCTCCTGGGGGAAGCCCAGCAGCTGCGTGGGGGTTTTATCCTAATTTGTTTTCACGTTGTCAGTGAGATAAGGAGACATCCTGGCGTGTCCTGCGTGACAGAATCCTGCCAGCAACAGAGACTCCCACTGCTGCTGGGAAAATAAAATTTATTGGCAAGGCTGGCCACAGTTGTACAGATATTTGTGCTATTTCGTGGAAAGAATAATTTTATTTTAAGAACGTGTATTTGCCTCTAAGCCTGGGTATCTATAGCCCTCTCCACATACAATACTTGGCTGGCATTTCTCAAAGTCAGCCATTTAATTAACAGAAGTTTGGGCTTTTTTTAATCACTATGTGTTATCAGTTACCAGCCTGCACCCTTCCATCTTGGGGAGTAAAGATGAAATCCCAGACTCCTCCTCAGAGGTTTCATCATCAGGAGATTGGATTCCACATCCTTGGAAGTGCTCAAGGCCAGGCTGGATAGGGTTTGGAGCAAGCTGGTTTAGTGGAAGGTGTCCCTGCCCTTGGCAGGGGGTTGGAATGAGAGGATCTTTCAGGTCCCTCCCAATCCAAACCATTCTGAGCCCTTTGCTGTTATTTTTGTGCTGCTGGAACCGAGTGGAGGGGGAGAATGGACTCTCACTGCCCACATGACCCAGAAGGAAAGGACAATATCCCAGAATCCATAAGATCCTCCCTGAAATAAACAGGGCAGGATACTTGCTCCTTTTAACGCCTTCATTAGGAAATCAGCTCTGGGCTGGGGGCCCGAGGGGTTGGGCACACCACCGCTGCTCCCTTCACCGACACCGACAAGGAGGTAGTGCAGCTTTGCTATGCAGCAGCAGAGCTGGGGCTGCCATCCTCATGCGTGTACCACGGAAGTTCTCCATTGTTTGGCTCGTTGTCTGGGGTCCTCATTCCAGTCCAGTTCTAACTAGGTCATGGTGACAGTTTGGGAACGACATTGATCACATGGGCAGGTCGGGGGAGACAATTCCCCAACTGAATACACCACTTGGTTTCTTAAATTCACAGTTGGCTCGTTGTTTTAGGGGTCTTTATTGTCCATATTGCATGTCTTCTTAATTTACATATGGCGGTGACATCGTCCATACCCAGAACTGTCTTTAGGGAGCAGCAGCAGCCTTACCCAATGGAGGACACACAGCAAAGGGGTATAACAGGGTAATTGACAACTTTAGAACATCATAAATTAATTGTTTAACTTAACAACATTAATTAACATCATTTAACATTGTAACAACTTGCTACTGGTTGAGGTAGACAAACTTACATGTGAACTGATTCATAACAACTCCCTACCTGTGGTGGGTCATACCCAGAGCTCCAAAAACATCACCCTAGTGAGGGTGTGGCCTGGACCTCCCCAAAAAATGGTTCAGGTTTCACTCTTCGGCTTCACCGCCCATGGGAGATGCCAGCTGCTGTTGTCCACATTCTCTGTCCTGTCCTAATGGACACAACAGCCCCTGCCACCCACTTCTGCTTGCATTAGGAAGGTGGGAAAATTCTGGCCTTTCTGCATCCTGGAGAGATGCTGGGAAAAAGAAAAAAGGTTGGTTAAAAATAACCAGGCTGTGGATTTGCAGGCAAAACTGTGCAATTAGCTGGGGTCTGTTACTCAAGGCTGTGAGAACAGAGTGAAATGCAGCAGATGGGGGAAGACTCAGCAAACACAGAGTTTGCTTGTCTTCAAAACTTCCCAATAGCATCTTTTTTTTTTCCATTTTTTTCCCCTTTTCCCTCTGGCTGTTGCTTGATGATCATAGTTACCTGTTTGGAATAAATCTAAAGCCTAATAAATGCATGGTTCATCAGCTGTTGGGAGTTTTTAGAGGTGCTTTATCTTCCCTCTACCTTGTTAATCATCAGGAGAAGCTTTATTTGGATTATCACTGCCCTTCACTCTTAATTTGGGGCAAAAAAAAACCGCTAAAGGAGGGTAGATTAGATTAGATATTAGGAAGAAATTCCTCCCTGTGGGGGTGGTGAGGCCCTGGTGTGGAATTCCCAGAGAAGCTGTGGCTGCCCCATCCCTGGAACTGTTCCAGGCCAGGCTGGATGGAGCTTGGAGCAACCTGGGATAGTGGAAGTGTCCCTGCCCATGGCAGAGGAGTTGGAACTGGATGATTTTCCAGGTCCTTTCCAAACTAAACCATTCCATGACTATCCGATTAAATCAAAATCCTTTGCTAACAGAAATATGGGGTTTGATGCTGAAATAATTTTAAAAATTCACTGAGGGACAAACATTTTTCCCCCCCTCAATTTCCTATATATTAAATGAACAATAAATCTTCATAAGTGCTTCATAACCTTGTATCTAGGCTTGTCTTCCTTTAAGTGGGAACCCTCCGTTCAAGCGTTTTCCATTTTTTAGGGAAGGGATGAGGCTTTGAAATCCTAAGAAATACAAAACCCACCCTTTTCCGACAGCACTAGGACATTTCAATGGGGGCAGCTTTCAGCCAGAGACAGAGGGATTAAAGAAGGCAAAAAATAATCCAGGGAGCAGTTGTGACAGACAGAGATTATTCACAGATTTAATTACTCCCATTTGCATAATGATCCTCAGGGACACAGGCCTGTGGCTAAACCCCTGGAATCTCCCCATCACACAGCCGTTGGGCTGTTCATTGATCCTGAAGGAATTTTTTCACAGGGAAAAGCTGTTGAAGTGGCAGGAGGTCTCACCATCCTCCTGAAAACCCCAGGCAGCTCCAATTTTCAGCCATCCCCAAAAGAAATTCAGCACCACAGTGTGAAAAATACATATTTTAT